>CP139502.1:75257819-75348333 GCA_021014915.2 Artemisia tridentata subsp. tridentata
GTAAAAAGAACTAAGGCTAGTCACAGTGGTGACCAGGCTGCCACGTCAGCTTTCTCTCTCCGGTGACCAGACATGACCAATGTGCCACAGTGGTGACCGACTTTTTTTTTTTTTTTTTTTAATTCAAACATTTTAAAACAAAAAACTTAAAATTCATTAAAAATAAAAACATTACATATATTATTCAATTAAACATTAAAAACATTAAGTAAATTATTCAAATAACATTAAAAACATTATAAAAATTCTTCATCGTCGTCCTCATCGTCATCATCACTATCGTCTTCGTCTTCATTCCCTTGATTGACTTGATTTCTACGATTTCTTCAAATGTGTTCGATCAAATAAGATTTTAAGTGTAGATGAGTTGTTGAGTCCATAAGCTCCTGGGTAACTACTAACGATTCTTCATACGTTTTTAAGGGATCGTGATCACGATGGCCCTCATCTTCGAACCATGTAGGACATATCGCCCGCTGCTTGTGTCGAATGATCATATTATGTAATATGATACATGTATATATAATATCTTGGAGATCCTTTTTATACAGCCCTCGAGCCGGAACTTTAAGCATTTTCCACTTCTTCTTCAACACACCAAAAGCCCGTTCCACATCTTTCCTTGCTGCTTCGTGCTTCCTCTTGTACAATATTCTTTTTTCATCACCCATGGGATGATTTGAAATGGATTTAATAAGAACGGACCATTGTGGATATATCCCGTCAGTAAGATAATATCACCTTTTATTACCATTCTGTCACACCCCGTCAAAGGCGGAAACACGGGATGTAACTGAGAAAGGCACATTGCATAACATCATAGATTCATACCTTACATTTATTACAACATTAGTTTACAAAACATTCCTCGTGAAATATGTCTCTTTTGAAATCTTATCGTCTTGAAAACATGGTATCATATTATCAAATGACCTGACTCCAATAAACGTGCCTTCAAATACTTTAACAATGATCACCTGAAAATGGTTCTAGAAAACGTCAACATAATGTTGGTGAGCTCGTAGGTTTGAAAGTTAAACCACGAAGCTGTGAATAATATAATGTAGGACAATAGCGAGCATGATATGAACATGTACACACTTAATGAAACCACAAGCTTGCAACAACTAAACCTCATGTTTGAATCACACATAAAAGATCCACGTACACTGGGTGCTACTTCCCAAAAGTTATACTGGGTGCCACTTCCCAAAAGTTATACTGGGTGCCACTTCCCAAAACTTGCGCGGAGAGTATTCACCCTTTCACGGGGGTGTGAGTGTCAACCCAAATAGTATCGGGTGCTACTTCCCAAATGGTACTACCAATACAATCCTAACCTCGTGCAACCTCACAGTAACAATCACACAAATTGAATCCACACAATATAAATCGCACAGTAAGAATCCACTTCCTAGTAATATAGTTTCCATCATCCAAAACATTAAGCTAGGCAACAACTTGGATCTAACTTAATTTCACAACTCATCAAACAAGAACTGTCATGAAATTAAGTTAGGAGTTGTTAAATGACTTAATGTTTTAAGTGATAAACAACCAAATGATTCCACACAATGATAACCATACAGATAGTGTCCACACAATGATAACCACACAGATAGTGTCCACACAATATAGTCACACAACAAGGATCCACCTCCTAGTAATATAATATCAATCATCCAAACATTAACCTATGTAACAACTTAGATCTAACTTAATTTCACAACTCATCAAACAAGAACTGTCATGAAATTAAGTTAGGAGTTGTTACAAAGATTTAGTGTTTTTGATGATAAACAAATATCAGAGAAAGGTGAAATCAAAACGCACATAATGCAATCAAAACGCACATATTGTCCAAAAACATGAAAACAGTGTATCACAGCATGAAAAACAGTTAAAATGTCATTTGAGCACCATTTTCCCCCAAGGAAAACATAATGAAAAAGGGGCTACGATAACTCACCTTAGTCAAGCAATGCACAACACAACAGATCAAGAGTAGTATAGCACAACGGCAACTAGAACGTCACGGCACAACGGACTCGGCGCAACCTAATAATATAAAGACTCGTCTCAAAATATATCCCACATGGTAACTAAAAGCGTAAAAGTTTCCAAAAGTTAACCATTCCCATTCCCAAGTATTATTCCAGTTTCACTTCCAAAATATTCTCGTTATATCCGTTTACTAGTGTTTGGTATCATCGTTCGTGTAGTGGTGAAAAGACGCTGACTCAAGTGTACACACGCCAAAACAAGTGACGATAAAGGAATCGTCGCGGAAAACATGACAAAAATCAGGGAGTGACGACGGTATTGATTCACAAGTATCACACATAACAAACATACCAAGTAGTTGAAAGGATTGGTAGTCGTCGGTCATAATCCCATTAAGTTTTATAAAACATACATGTTTAATATATTTAAACAAAAATTCGTCATGACTTATTCATTCGTAGAACGTTCCAAGTCAAGTGACTTCATTAGTTTTCAAATACGCTTTAGTTAACAAGGGATTATAATATTATTGTTCGTTAGACATCATTTCCCTATTGTTCGTCCGTTACGGCTCAAATACATTAAATTCATTTCAAGTCTAATGTACTGTAGTCGTTCCGTGTCCCAATAGTCTAATGATGTCCAAAGTCCGATAATATTCCAAATCCATCAATAGTCCAAGTTTCAATATATATATTTCAAGTTCCGGTGTTGCAAAAATCCCAATGTATACCGACTACCAATCAACGACCAAACAAATAAATAATCCAACAAATAATTCCAATAATAACAATAATATATACGAAGGCAAATGTGTCTCGATACGTTCTTGTAACCTCGCTTTTTTCGTTATTTCATAAACTTATATTTCCCAAAAATATATATAATGTTTATATTTATTAACTAACAAAAATTGTTATCTATTTACCATTTCCAATATTTTCCTTTCGTTTTGGTTTTATAATATGTCACAAGATTCAATAACGTATCAAGTCACATTTCCACGACTCCCACGGCTATAAGCCGGGTCAAATAGTCAACCAAATAGTCCTTATATCTAAATAAAGTCTAATATCCATTTTCGGCTTGTCGAGACCACGCCAAGACTACAAAGTCTCGGTGGCACATGACGTCGCTCAAGCATCACAATTATTATTCCAAGCTCGAATTCCAAGTCCAACAATATCAAACAATATCTCACGGCCCTAATCTTACGGCTCGATTAACCAAATTCCAAATCCAAATCCAAGTTCCAAGTTCCAATCCAAAATAACAACAACAACAACATTATCATTACCATGCTGAGACCATGAAGGTCTCGGCTTCGAACCATGGTACACACAAACAGAACAAATGGACCCGTGGGTCTCGGCCAAATCCAACACAACCATAACAACTCAAGATTAAGACAAACTAAAACTATACCAAGTGTCATCGGACTAGATCCAAACTCGGCCGCGAAACCACCAAGGGTTACCAACCCTTCAATCCGAAACAAAAATGATAAAAAAAAAAAAAAAAAAAAAAAAAAAAAAAAAAAAAAAAAAAAAAAGAAGCTAAGCCAAACACAACTATAAGCTCGGAATAAGCTCGACGAGCTTATTCCGGTCTCGTTACCACGACCACTCGACTCAACCCAAAACCAAACACAAAGACGAGACTACCATGATGATACCGAACCTATATTAACATTTTTTAGCTTGTTTAAAAATGATTAACCCTTTTATTTCTAACCCAAACCCACTCGAAATAAATAAAACCACTCGTTATGTACGAGTTTGAACCCACACCATATCACACGAGGGTGAAGACGGTGTGTCCTACCTTTTCTCTTCCGGATCTACACGAATCATCAACAAAAAGGAAGTGATGGTGGCGCGTATATGGTGGTGGTGGAGGTTTTGGGGCGCGTGTGGGTGCTACACGGGCTAAGGAGGTTACGAGGGAGGGTTTGGTGGTGGTGGTGTGGTGTCAATGGTGGCGGTGGTGGTACTGTAGTGGTGGCTGGAGGTTGGGAGAGAAGGAGGGGGCGGCTATGTGTGAAAAAAGGGGAAAACAAACCCTAAAATGAGAATAAGTGGGTTTATATAACCCCCTGGGACTAGCAATGCAAACCCTATTGACCCACAAGGACCTAAACCAAAAATTTTGACACTGAATATAAATGTTGAATGCTTGTATATAGCCTTTTCAAGCGTAAAAAGCTCATATAGCCTTTTCAAGCGTATACAAGTCCTTTTTGGATACTCATATAGCCTTTTTTTGTTGGCGTATGTGTCCGGACGGATTAACTCGTCCGACCTTTCGGGCGGAGTTAAGGCATCCGGTAAAGACCGAAAGGCACCTAATTCATCCGGCCAAGGCAATTGTAAGCAATAGGACAAGTGGCATCACCTTTATGACAGATGGCAGCAGCAGACACCGCCGCCGCCGCCCCAGGATTTACGGGATTGTGTCTGGGACACAAGCCCAGAAAATCCGGCGCCGCCGTTTCAGGTACCAAGGCTGGGTAGTATAAATACCTAGCTCATTTACTACTCTCAACCAATTTTTTAGCTACCCACATTTACTCTCAATTACTGTTCAAGTCTTTCGGACTATCTGATACGTGCTAAACAGTCAACTAATATTGACCAGGTGAATGGTCAACACGAGTCAATCAATCTAGGGAACGATCTCCCAGGAGTATAGTGTTTTCCCGGGTCGTTATATCCCAGCGAAGCGTGAAATTGTGTTTAGAGACGAATTGTGATCAAGTGCTATTGAATGGAAAAGGAGATATTTGAGATTTTGCTTGTTTAATAATTCTAAATAACAAATGAAAAACAGATATACACAAGAAAATTAAACGCGATTAAATTAAATTACAAACGCGCAACAGGAAATCTAAAATGGGACAAAAACTGAAATTTATGAAATTAAAACCTAAAAATGTAAAATTACTTAAAACTTACTTAAAAACTTAAATTATATTTTTTTTATACTTTTTATTTAATTATTATTAATTATTTATTATTTAATTACTTTTTAAACTATTTAAATTTATAAAAAATACTAAATGAACAAAGAAAAATCTAAAACTTTTTATATAAATATTATTAAGTAAATAGAAGCTAAGAAAATTATAAAAATGAAACTTACTTAATTAAAATTTAAAAAGATAAATTCTATTAAATAGAAGCTATCACTATTTTTCTATTTTTAATTTTCTTAAGGTCTAAAAATGATAATTATATTTTTCCTGGATTCTAATTAATAAAAGAAAATTATGAAAATTAAAATTGTATTTTTCTGATTATTATTTTATTTATTATGATTTAATTACTATTATAAACTAATTAAAAAGATTAAAAATATTAAATGACTTAGGAAAATTATGAAAAATTCTGAGTAAATCTAAAATATTATTAGAAAGCTAAGAAAAATAAAAGTAGAGCTTATCTAAGCCTGATAAGCAGTTTTGGGCAGATAAGCAGTTTGCCAATAAGCCAAAAATAAGCTAAAAAGCTAGGAAAATTACAAGAAGCTAGAAACTAGTTTATTATACTAATAGAAGCACAATACAACTGAGAAAGTTCAATTAAGCACAAGGTATAAGCCAATAAGCAGTTAAGCAGTTCCAAAAATTAGGGCAAAAGTGTCAGTTAAACCCCTAACTTGCAGACCTGATTAAGCAGTTAAAATAAGCTGATAAGTTGAACTTAATGGGGGCAAAATATTCTCTATACTACTGGCTACATAAAAATAGCAAAAGCCCCATCACAAACACACCAATTAAAATCCAATTAGGCCAAAGATCAGGTGGGTGAAACCTGAGGTTGCTGTGCAGGGCAGAACAAGGCAAAAAGGGCAAACTTGCAGAGTAGAATTAAGCTATGAAAATAAGCTAATATGTGGAATACCAGATGATTATTTCAAAGTTAGATATATGAACTACTTTAAATCCAAAAACCAAGGTCTGAGCTTAAGTGGATGAGCAAATGATCAGCAGCTTAAACTGCTCAGCATAAGCCGATTCTGCTGATGGTGAATTTTGTGCAGACTGCTCAGATCAAAAAGGGACTAAACCAGGCTATGGGTATGCACTATGTGGACTAGAAAGATCTCAGAGAAGCCAAGAAAAAGGGGCAAATAAGCTTATGGCTGTTTATAGCTTATTTGGACAGTTGGTGTCCTAAAATTTCCACAAATGGCTTAAAACCACAAAACCTATCAAATGGACTTAAAGTAACTTGAAAACAGCTTATAAGGACTAAATTAAGCTAGAACAAAGTTGCTCTAATGGTAAATGCACAGTAACAAGTATGTTTGACCCTTATGACTGCCTGTGCCAAACACTCCTTAATATGTGACTGTGTGGATTTTTGAACTAGCACATGTTGAATTAAGCTAAAATATGAACTGAAACAAGTCTATATATCTTAATTAAGTACTAATTAGTGATTATCAACTAGAAATAAGATATATTAAGCAGTTTGACTATATAAGCTGTATTTTTGGTTTTTTAGAGTTTTTAAGGAAAATAAAGACAATGACTAATTAAAGCTGAGAAACTTAATGAAATATGATTACAAATTACTAATAAGCTGCAAATAACAAAAATAAGCAAGGAATAAGCTGATGCACAGTAAATTTGAAATTTAAGAAAAAGCTTAAAAATTTCTTACAACTGCAAAGGTTTTTAGAACAAGAACCAAGGATCAAAAACTACTCCTAGCTTGTTGTCAACAAGCTAGGAACCAGAAAAGCCATCCAGATTAGCTTCTATCCCCCAGAACTGCTTATTGGATCTTCAGTTGACTTTTGTTGACTTTCTCTTGATTTCTTGAAACAGAACTAGTAATCTAAAAATAAACTCACAAAAAGCTATGAGAAGCTTAAATGAGCTTATATAAACAGAGAATAAGCTACTTGATTAACTCATAGATTAATACGAATTGAACAGTTGGCTTGAAAATTTGGAACTTCATTATAACTGAAAATTAATACAATACAGTAGAAACTTAATACATATGACTTGAAACAAACTTGAATTACAACTGAAAACCTTAAATGAAACTGAAATAACATTATGCTATTTTCTACACTAATTTTGGCCCTAATCTACTGACAAGTTCTTCATTTGGCCTTCTCTTCTTTAAATAGCAATCCCAATTGAATCCTTGATTGATTTCGAGCAAATCCCACCATTAAAATGGTCTTTAAGTCATCTCAGCCATCCATGGCATTTTTGGCGGGAAAACAGGACATGTGGGATTTTTAGCAGAACAAGTGGAAGAGTGCATTAAATGCACTTGGCTTTGTTAGGGAGTGTATTGGGAAGGAGGAGGGGAGGTGTTGGGTGGTTTTGCAGGGAAAAACGGTGGGCTGAGGTGGTTTTCGCGGGGTGAGTGGGGAAGGAGACGGGTCAAACATTTGTTTGACCCTGGGATATTTAAATAAGGGGTGAATGAGTCGGGTTATATTTTAAAGGGATTGGGATTGGGGATTAAAAGGTTGGGTTGGGTTTATAATTTGGATTTTTGGGTTTATTGAAGTAAAGGGTCCGGATTTGGTTTATATAATAAATAAGCCCAAGGACTAAACTTGTAATTTTTGCATTCTTGAAGGACTAAACCTGCAACATTTAATAAGTTATCACAAGGACCATTATTACCAAGTTAGATAAACCAAAGGACCTATTTTGTATTTTGTTACAATTTAAAACACCCGAGGACCATTTATGTAATTTTCCAAAAGTTTAGGGGTGAAATTGTAATTTTCAAAAAGTTGACTCAAGGGTTAAACATGCCAAATTTCAATATCCCAAGGATCATAAATGTTATTTTTCCATTTTATACAACCAGGGGTATTTTCTGTCAACTTTGAAAGTTCAGGGACTGATTTTGCCAATTTATGAAACTTTGCTCGTTTTTCATCTGTTTTCACTTCTTTTGCACCTGTAACATATAAAAACACATTCCAATGATATTTATTGTATTATGTGACATTTCAAAGTGTTTTTGGCTGTTTATGTGGGTTTAACAAGGTAAATACATGTGTATTTAGACACATATCAAATCCCCCACACTAAACTATTGCTAGTCCCTAGCAATCTTTTATGAAAATTTAATGGATTTTATCTCTTTACCAAAAGCCATTACTTCTGGAGTAGCCAATGTTTTAGTATGTGATACCTTGGTACAATGATAACCAAATGATTTTAAGCAAATCTTCAGCTGTCAACGGTTTTGATTTGTCTTTACCAAAAGCCATTTGCTTCTGGACTAGCCAACTCTTAGATAAATTACAATTATTATCTTTGGTGAGCTGATTACCAATCATGGTTTTCCAATGCCTTTACCACAAGCCATAACCTTGCGGGCTAGCCAACTCTTCACTTTTTAGGATATGGTGAGTCGAAAACCATACAATTTTGGGCAAATTGCAAGCCATATACGGATTTGATATATCTTTACCAAGAGCCGTTTGCTCCTGGATTAGTCAATCCTTATGTGGGTTAGACATGGCGGACTGATAACCATTTATTGAGTTCTAAGTGAGAAAAAATTTTAAAATTTTGGTCAAAATGGGGGTACTAGATGGTACATATGATCAAATTCGCTAGAATTCCCCCCCACACTTAGAACTGAATATTGCCCTCAATATTCAAAGAACCGGTTGTTAAAACAACACTTAGAACGTGAAAGGGAAATACTAATAGCCATTATTTTATATACACACTTTTTTTTTTTTTTTTTTTTTTTTTTTTTTTTTTTTTTTTTTTTTTTGCTGTACATATATACAACATGTGGGGCATCTCCCCCACACTAGGGTGAGACATGGGTGAAAACCCATATTATGCTACTGTTTTTATTAACCGAGTCGCTAGCTTGACTCGACCCCGAATTCATTGGTTCATGGGGAAGCAAGTGGACGAAACCATCTCCATCGGACTTTCATTGAATAGGTTCGGTATGCTAAGGGCGTGTGTCAAAGATCTTACGAAGATCAATAAGATCCATAGGAAGGCCAATGAGAGCCTCCCAGACTTTAAAGAGCGGTGGGTAAGTGAAGCAAACTACTTTCCAGATGCCCCAGAAATAATGCAGATCTCTTCGTTCATGATTGGCCACCATTGCCCGGAATTGGCGAAAAAGTTCTCGGATAAGATTCCCAAAACGGTCGATGAGATGTTGGAAAGGTTCGATGATTTTGTTTGGTCGGAGGAAGCGTTCCGGAGTACTGAACTGCCGAAAGGAGAGAAAGCGGATGTCCTCAGAGAATACCGCCCCATCCCATACAACAGCAGGAGTGACCAGTATGCCCCGAAAGTCCCTTTCGGAGGAGATCGCCGTAGGAACAACCCCAGGATTGAGTTCAAACCTCGTAGGATTGATTACTACGCTCCTTATGTTCCCGCAAGGAACGATAACGCCGGTAGAACTAACATCCGTCGTAACGATATCCGCTGATATGACACAAGACCCATAGATCTGAACTCCCTGACGAAGACTCCCAAAGAGATCCTCGCCACTGAACATCAGCTAAAATTACTGCAGCCCCCTCCTATGAAAGGAAAGCCCCTTCCAGAAAATATGGACAGGTATTGCGACTACCATGGTGAGAAGGGGCATCTCACCGATGATTGCTGGCAGCTTAAAGAGCATATAAAAACGGCGTTGGATACGGGAAAGCTGGACCATATGTTGAAAAACATTAGGCAGAGGGGAAGAGCACCTTAGGGAGGAAATAACCATGCAAATAAAGGGAAGATCATTAACATGATCCGAAGTCCAGTGGCCGCGAGAAAACGGAAGACGGTAGATGCAGAAGAAGAGTGGATGAACGCCCTGATCAGTTTCCCGCCTATCCTCCCGGAAGATATGTCGGATGAACCTTTGATAGTTGAGGCAGAAGTGGAAGGTCATGCGGTACGAGGAGTTTATGTAGACCCCGGTGCTTCAATGGAAGTCATATACGAGCATTGTTTTGAACGCTTGTGCCCCTCTGTCCAGACCCGGCTGAAAGAAACCAACACACCTTTGATAGGATTTACGGGGGAGTCCGTTAAGCCGCTGGGGAAGATAGAACTGGAAGTTTATTTTGGAAGTCAAGGTTTGTCCCGCAAAATTAGGATAGAATTCGCTGTGGTCTGGTCTCCCTCTCCCTATAACATCATATTGGGACGCTCCGGACTAAAGAAGCTACGAGCCGTCACCTCAACTATCCACTCGATGATTAAATTCCCTACTACAGGTGGCATAGCAACGTTAATCGCTCGGTCAATAGTTATTCCAGAATGTCATAGAGTAGGGGGGAGCAAATGATAGAGAGAGAGGCCGAGAATGAAACCCGGAATGCTGAGATGACGAGAGAATTAATCCAGAAGGCAAGAGAGATGCAAGACAAGGCGGAAGCATCCAGGAGATTACCCGAGTGTACTGGAGAACCAGAGTCTTACAACATTTGTGTCACGAAACCCGCGGCCAAATCGAAGGAAGAGGGCGGCAATCCGGAAGGTGAGATATGAAAAGAAGATGATGCAAGGCCATAACCGAAAGGTTCGAACCAGGGTGTCCAAGGTAAAAATAAAAAGTTCAAGTAACTGTTAAAACAAAATGTTATTAGAATATATCGTTATTTCATCCCTGTCAATGTTTGTTTTTATTATTGGCTAACGAAAGGAACAAAAATACCTTCACCATCCAAGGCAGGTGATCTCATGTACCGAAAGGCAGAGAGCAAGAGTCAAAATCAAAGAAAGCTTGGACCCAACTGGGAAGGACCCTACCAGGTCATGGAAATCTACCGAGCTGGATCACATAAATCGTAGGCGAAGGAAGAAAAGGAAACACTATGAACACAGCATGCCATCGGCTTTAGAAAGTGTTTTTGTAAATGTTCGGTTTATATGTCTTGTGTAACGTCCGAAAGGACCTAATGTTAACTATATGAATGACAAATGCAGCTATCCCACCGTCAAGGGGAAGCAATTTTCTCTACATACCGTATCCTTACCATACTTGTCACATTCTGAACATAAGCTGAAAATGATCCCTCTGGCGGCTCGCGACCTCCGGAGATCAGTGGTCAATGTTCAAAGATGGTTCATACTCAAAAAGTGGTTGCCATATCTATAAGTAAGCCAAAATGGCCGAACGGCGTATGTCGCCCGAAAATGGTTTATACCCAAAAAGTGGTTGCCATATCTGCAAGTAAGCCAAAAAGGCCGAATGGCGTATGTCGCCCGAAAACGTATAAGCTTGTACCTCCGAAGCTATGTAAATAGTGAAGGTAATAAAAAACAAGTGTTATTGTACGTTTTCCAATCTGCAAGTAAGCCAAAAAGGCCGAATGGCGTATGACGCCCGAAAGCACATAAGCTTGTACCTCCGGAGCTATGTAAATAGCGAAGGTAATAAAAAACAAGTATATTGTACGTTTGCAATCAAAACATAAATCAAGCGTTAACTTGTACCTCCGAAGCTATGCAAGTAGTGACGGTAATAAAAAACAAGTGTTTGATGTACATTTGTGATTCGAATATAAATGATGTATAATGACCCGTCATGAGCAATAATGATTATGGCAGGGGAGTTATGATTTATCCACGCAGGAAACAAAGAGGATGATGGAAGGGACGTGTATGACTCTCGGCTTCAGACTAAAGCCAGCAAAGCTGCCCATAGCCATTCGGAAGCGGTTACATGAATAAAAAAAAAAAGAGAAAGAAAATAACCATCGTTGACAAACGTATCTGATCCGGTAGGCCCGGTCCATCCAGAAATCCAAGAAAAGGTATCGTTGTACAAGCCAAGGTAAAAAGGCCGCGAAACCAGAACACAAAACCGAACAGCGCACTATGCCCATAATCGGCTGGTGCCCGAAAAGGGGATCCAAAAAGGGCCGAGGAACCATACAGTCACAAGTCGCCGTAGGGCGCAAAACTGGGCGGTTTTGTCATCTCGCAGAGTAAGTCGTTTCGGAGCATGAATAATATGATGTACGCACAAAGTGGAAACACGATACATTCCATAACTAGCAAAGCAACCATACAAGCAAATATGAAGATAGACAAAAGAAAAAAGAAAAAAAACATACAAAATGTTCAAATTACAAGTTATAACAGTCATCCGAATCATATCAAGTGTTTTTAAACCTAGTCCAACGGCCCGAAGGCCTTACATCTCCCGAATAAATTTTGGAGTAACAAGATTAAAAAAAAAAAAAAAAAAAAAAAAAAAAAAAAAACTTCACAAGAAATCCGAGGTAATTTTCACCCGTAGTCAAAACGGAATTACCCAGACTTCAGTAACAGTCAAATCTCTCAAGGGACCGATCCACCTTCTTCCGCTGTGGAGTCCGGGAAATTGGCAGCTTGGATCTCGGGAGCCTCGGTAGTTGTTCCGGTGACAGCTTCGGCTACTACAGTCTCGGCAGGCACGGATGGAGCGGGGTCAAGAAATATGTTCATTATCTCATCAAGAGATTTCAGATAAGCACTACTGACTTTCTTGATATAAGGATACTCGGCGGAGAAAAGTCCGTCATACAAAGGTGCGAACTTGGCGTCAGCCCCCATGTCAAGATCATTCACCTCGGCCAGAACCTTAGCCAAATCCTCCGGCTTGCGAGCCAACGAAACACCCTCTAAAAATCCAGATTGGGAGGACAGGCTGAAGGGGGCCGCCAAATGTTGTTTATATTCATGACTGTTCAAAAGTCGGCGGACCACCTCCGGAATGACATCCTTCACTACCTTAAACCGTTCCATCTCCGTTCGACCCACTCGGGCGGCCAAATCTTTCTTCTCTAGACGAAGCGCTGAGTTCTCCTTCTCCTCCTCACATAACTTGGCTTTGAACGTACCCAACTCAGCTTCCAGAGCACTGATCTGTTCCGCAGCAACCTTTCTTTCCTCATTGTAGGGTATTCACAATGCAAGAAACACTTGTTTGAGGCCTTTATATGGATCGAATAGACAAGAACTAGAGAGAGAAAGTGGGAACTTCTAGAGAGAGAAATACTATGTGTATATTAGCTTGAAATGATGGGAAGTTCCAACCCTTCCCTTGCTAGGGAAGGGGTATTTATACTTACTACATAATATGCCCCTAGCGGGCTGTGGAGAGAGCTGACAGAGGGTAAAGACCCGACCCACTCCAAAATACTAATTAATAACTAATCTACTAATAATATTACTGATAATCCTACGAGCTATGATGAGCTAATAAGTACTCGGGGTGACCGAGTCTTCAGCTGAATATTCATATTCCTAACAATCTCCCCCTAAGGGAGGTCACCCCAGAAGTAATGTTCAGAATTTCAGCACTTCTTTCCTTGGATCTTGACTTCATAGCTCGTAACCAATGATTCTTCAATTTCATAGATCGTTGTGCAAACATCCGTGATTTTCAGATGACTTCTCTTTTGTCTTGGATGACCTTTGAGTAATCTTTGAAAGTACCATCCCACTTGAGTCTTCAAGTCATCATTCAGTAGTAGGTCTCCATGTGATGAAATATACTTAGAGCCTACATGCTCACACTATATGGTGTCATGATCTTCAGGATCAGAGTTAGCAGAAGCTGTGTTGAAGGTCTTTTGGGTGATCATGACTTTGTTGAATAACAATGTTGACGTAGTGTGAGCATGTGGTAGAGGATTGGCATCTTTTTTGCAACCAGCTACAACAGCAACCAGCTACAGCATTCCACAGCTACAACCGCCAGAAGTTCCTGCATAAGACAGTTAGCAACAAATCGACCAGTACTTACAGGTTCGGACTTCGAGATTGTTAACAGCATAGTGTGAAAACTCTCTCTAATCCTTACCAAGACCGTTCCTAATCGAAAACCCACAGAGGGCTTTTTAAGACTATGCCGTAGCATTTCAACGATTAGGTGAGTCGCTGGAGATCACTCCACGACTGTAGACCGTTTGAAACCGCCGCGACCACTAAGCGTAATCCACGAGGAATTACCGAAGTGACCTGCTTACAGGGCTGCTTGATGTTGACCCTGGCAGGAATTTCCATTCAATCATTGAGAATTACTTTCGTAAAGTCTCTCATGAATGTTCTGGCAGATTGCTAAGATCTGCGTAGGACTCATAAGTTTACAACTGGTGTCCTTAATGATGAACAACCAGTGTAGAAATAATCCGTGTTCCTATGAGATCTTATTGTGAATCTCGTGGCTCTAGACTCTATAGTGCGTTTTGATTTAGTGAGCAGAGGCTGGAGAGGACTGCCACCTTTTCAATATCATCTAACTCGGAGTGAGAAAGACGATAGAAATGTATTGAACTCCGTGACAAATGAAACAAGAGTCCTTTGAGGGACCTTGAGTGGCTAGGGAGGGTTGTGCAGCGTATCACTGGGTCCATGATACTTTTTCTTCAATGCCAGCAATCAACTAAGTGATTCTGACAGCATATGTATTGACCCGGTTTCTGCCTAAGTTGTAAGAAGGGCTATTTCTTTTCACCCTTTATCTTTACAATTCTTTTTCATTCTTCAACCCCTTCAGTGCTTACCGAGACTTCATAACTAACACCTTGTTGGGTTAATTCCAGTGTTAGCTCCATCTCAGTCGGCACTCTTCCCTTATACACATTTCTCCTTTTTAATCATACCTAAGGACTTCTACACTAACTAGTGGATTATCCCTGGGTAGATCCCTCCGGCTCTGGCGGGATCGTGGGAACTTGACCCTAACCTAACCATCCTTATAACTTCATGCGTTAATTAAAATGGCCGGTCTTTAGTATTCATCCACGATTGCCAAACCAAATCTTTGAAAAATCTCTCAAAGTGTTCATGATTCTGAAACACATTTTTGCAAACACTTGAGAGTTTTATGTTTTTCAAATGCTCCCCCTCAACATGTGCTCGAGTGATAGTTTTATAAATTTGCACATGTTAGGTAGAGCTCACACTGTTTGAATTGATCCACTTTCAGTGAACATGACCGATTCGAGACACGCTTACATCACTAGTTAGACTAGCTTGAAATTATTACCCGTCCTGGTCAAGTCCACAGAAAGTTTCTCGAAATGGTACACTCTGCTCAGATTCATCTTTTTCGAGACACGCTTACATCACTGGTTAGACCAGCTTGAAATTATTACCCGGCCAAGACGAATCCTTTCGATTGATGACAGTTCAAGTTTCGTCAATTCATTGGTTAATTCTGAGTCACGGTCACATGAGATGCCAAATCCTTTGCTCCCCCTCAATAAGTGCATTGACGTACAACTGAGCACTTATGGGAGAGTTTACTTCCTCATCCAAAACATTTTGCTCCCCCTCAATATGTGCCTTGATATACAAAATGGTTTAGCACATACGGGAGAGCTTACATTTACTTCCAAATCATCACATTTTATCAGAATTTCATATTTAAATCACATTCTCTCCCCCGATCAAAAATTTCAAACCATTTGAGATTTGTGATCCCAATTGATTTAAATACGTTTAGAAAATTTGGGAGAAAATGTGGTCAGGTTTAAATGTATTCTGATTTAGGAGCATACTATGCTCCCCCTTAAACCACGAGAGAGGTTCACTTGTCAATATACACAGATCACACATAGAGTATTACAAGATTAGTGGAAAGTACATCATATAATTACAAGTGTCCAACAAAAGAATAACAGCACTACAAAGACCACTTATGGAGAGAATCAGCTCATGTCGTTCTTTCCAGCAATCTGTAATCTCCTTCACGAACTCTACCCCCAACGAAGCTTTCCAGGTTGCGAAAGATCCTTCTTGTTTTCAGCCTTCGCTCTATGGCTCTCATAAACTCTTTACTCCTTTGTACATCCAGATCAGTCCAGAAATGAGTCTTCAATTGTGGGTTGTGAGGATTTAACTTGAAGTCCTTAACCCTGAAATCCAGTGCTTCATCGATCATTCTCAGAGTACCATCGCTAAATTTATGAATCTCACTGAGTTGCATCATCATAGGAGTTCCATGCTGGTCAGTGAACTTGACGGCTCTTGGAGATTCGATTACTTTAAAGTCGTGAATGTACTCGAGACCCTTATGTTCCCAATTCGGCTTGGTGAGATTGAGTTTGGTCTGGTAGCTCTCAATCCCTAGTTGAAAATCACTTACCCTTTGCCTGATAACAAGACCCCGGATCCATAAATTGACAGCAGCAGCAAACGCCTTCTTGTCACGAGGAGGAAGATGATCCAGGTGCCCTTGAAGATTCAGAAGGAAGAGATCTTCGAAGTCACTTGGAGAAAGATATTTAAAGTCGCTTTCAGCAATAATATACTCCTTCTGATCAGCACGACGAAGCACTATCCTTTTAAGATACTCATACCCATACATTGGGTGAATTTCAACTTTGATAACACTTAAGATTCTTAGATGCGAGCGTATACCCTGACGACTACCCTCTCCTTCGTGCCGTTCAATGTAGAATCGTTTCTTGTGGAACCACCAATGTGTGACCCCATAAGATGCAGTTAAATCAAACTTGTACTCTTCATTTGACCATATCTGATCAGGCACCATTTGTTCTAGCCCAATGTCAGGGTAGTGAGCCGCTTTCATCTTGTTAATGGATAATGCCTGCCTGTCACCATTATTCCCGAACCGGAGATAATTCAGATCATTGTTGAAGAAGAGATCAGCTTGAATGTTAACTTGACCTGGTGGACCATCAAATGGAAGAGGTCGGTTGACGTTGTAGGAAAGAATTCGGTCATCAACTTGATCAGTAAATAGTCTATGACATTCTTCCATTTGATATTGAAGATGATGCACATCAGGATGAAACACTTTGACTATTTCATACGCAGGACCTTCTAAATCTTGAGGAGTGAGATTTGTGATGCCTTTCTTTTTACAGAACCAATTAATAAATGCCCCCATGTCATTAGTTTTTGCCAGCAATGAGTTCTCTGAAGGAGGGTTGTGTTGCGAAGCAATAGCAGCTGCCCAATTGTTTACAGGAACGCTTATGTCTGATGATGGGATAGACCAATCTGGTTCAGGAATTGGTTCTCGATCTTCTTCAGGTACGGGTTTCACCCAAGATTCCATGTCTTCCCTGGTGGGTCGCTTTCTAGTGGAGTCTGAGTCATCAGGTGTGTCTGTGCGTAAGAATTCCAACCACCATTTTTGATTAGGGTCAACTGTTGGGATATTGGTATTAGCTGAGACTTCATCTTCATCAGTTTGAGAGGTCAGATCTTCTACTTTCGATTCCTCATTCATGACAAAGTCCTCAGGAACTAGTGAGAATGAGGACTTAGGTTGGGTATCAACAGTTGTCCACGCAAGAGGTCCAGCCTTTGAAACTCCCTTAGACGTGCTTGGGGCAGACGAGGTAGTGGGTTGGTCTTTTCCACCAGAAGATACAGTGGGATGATGATGAGATTGAGCTTGGATGGATCCTGAAGCTCCTGAAAACCTTGCTGCACCAGAGCTACCATCAGGTGGAGGAGGTGGAGGAGGATGTGGTGGAGAACCAGGAGGTGTACAGGGTTTATCTTGTCTCCTTTTCTTCCTCTTCCGTTGTTCTTCAAGCTCAGCCATGAGGAAATCCTGATTATCACGACCCATCGATTTTTCCAAGGCTTCATAAAGCCTTTGATGATCTTCGTGGCCTTGATACTGACCACATTCAAACATTCTGTCATAGAGGATTGATTTCATATCAGTTGTAGGAAGATCTCTGAATCGTGTTTTCATAGGAGCTTCCATTGCCCATCTGACCGCTTCCTCTACATGAGCATTCACAGCTTGTGCCACCTTTTGATCAATATTAAGCTTTTCCACCTTAAGTAATCTCTGCTCATAATTTTTCATCTTCCGTGACATGTCATCAATGAGCTTTGTGGCGGCAGTTAGTTGTGATGCTAAATTAGATGGTGGTTCTGGAGGGATTGGTGTAGCTGGGGTTGCTTCTGGTGAGGGATTTACTATGATGGTTGCTGTTGTGGAAACAGGAATTGTTATAGGTCTAATACCTGACATGTCTTGTTCAATTGGTACAGACACCATCGACTCAACTTCCTTATCATCATGTGGTATTTCAGTCTCTGTGGCGTTGTCGTTGGCTTTATCCAGAATGAATTGATCACCATAGTTGAAGTCGGTTTCAAGGTTCTTCAGAGAAGATAGAGTGCCAATAGACCCTGCTGGTTCATTCAGGTGAGACTGCTCATCATCTTTCATTTTCAGATTTACATAAACCCCAAGGTATGTAGAAGCCACGAATTCTTCATTTTGTATTTCTTTTGGAGGTTCTGTAGTGTTTGTTGTTATCTGATCATGAGTTTCCTTAATGATGTTTTCAGACTCAGCTTCTTTATGAACTTTCTCATCTTGGCTCTCACCTTGGTCTTGTGGATCCTTTATTTCAGTATGTGTGATCTTCATCTCTACCTTCTTCTCCTTGTACAACTGTTCATCGCTTTCAGTATCACTGGAATCTTGAGCAACTTCTAAGCTTGGTGATTCTTCTTGCAGTCCTTCAGAAAGATCAAGTACTCTGGATGATCCCTGATCACGTTTCCTTAGTACAAATTGTGTTTTTGTCTTGGATGCCAGAGATGATATGGTAAGAATAGTCTTAGCAGCTTGCACTGCGGTAGCTACTCCTTTTCCTTTGCCCTCTACTTCAGGTAATGGTTTACTGCTCTCAACAACAGGTTCTCTAAGGACAACTCCTTTCGTAGCACTCCTTGTTGATTCAGCATGTTCTTTAGCACTGAGTTCCAAGGCTTGTTGTAAAACCGGATCTTCTTCATCTCTTAGACCTAGTTCAGGTACCACCATCTCTTCATCATCAACTCGACCTTTTGTCTTGATTTTCTTAGATTTCAACTACTTGATTGATGCCTTCCTTTTGATTTTCTTATTTTTCTTAGGGGCCTCAACTTCAGTGGGTGCATCCTTTCTTTTCCTTGATTTCGATTTAGATTGGGTTTGTTTGATGGATTTCTGGGTTTCTGGTTCAGGGGTTTCGGCTTCACTTCTTACCTTATCAGAGAGAGACTTTTGATATTCCTCTATTTTGCTCAGATAATCCTTATAATAGGAGGCTTGATGAATATTATCTGAAATAAGGAGCTCAGGAATAAGCCTTCCAAAGACTTCTTGTTTGGCCCCTTTAGCAGCCCACTTGAGATTTCCCAGAACAAATTCTTCAGAGGACAAATGGAGAGGAGAATCTGTTCTAGGATGGAACTTGTGAAGAGAGTAGAGGTGGTGGATTATCATTTTAGTGAATCTGATGCTAGGAATTAACATCTTTCTCACTGTCTTCCTGCTGGCCAGATTAGATTCCAGTTTTGCTTTGTCTTCTAGGAAGGTGTGAATGGAGTGAATGAATTCTTCCCAGATCCTTTCAGCGAAATCTATGTTGGAACGTTTTACGATTCCCCATAGAATTTGAAGCACTGGAGCCCTAGGTCTTTCAAAAGCAGAAGTCTTCCCAGTAAGACATAAGTTGAGGATGGTGGCGATAGTTCTCCATGGTTGATACATTTCACTGGTGACTACCGCTGACACCTTGAGGATGGTTGATGGATAACCCAGATCATTTACGAAGTGGACGAGAGCCTCGGATGTAGGAGGTTGAGTAAAGGGTTTATCAATGACAACAGGTGAGATCTGAAGAGCCTCTCTGATGGTGTCTTTGGTCAGCTCATACCATTGTTCATCTAACTGACAATGGTAATTTCCAGTGTCTTTGTTGAGTTCAATCGTATTCCAGAACTGTTGAATGTATATAGACGGAACGGTTGCACATGCTGTGAATGCTCTAAAGAAAGTGGTTTCCTTTAAGATATCAACAGATATCTTGTAAATAGGATTGGGTTGAGGTCTTATCACATCGATATAACAGTTGCTCCTTCCAATAGGGATCCATTTGTTCTTAGGAAGGATTTGTTCATCTGTGCGAACAGGCGTTGAGACTGCGGGGTTTGGTTCTGAGGAAGTAGTGATCTCTGTATCTGTCATTGTATCTACACACACACATTCACAGAAAGACAGTATGCCAATGCAAGTTAGATGGGAGTCAATCCTCGAGGTTAGCACATAGACTATGTGTACATTACAAAAGACTACAGTAAATCAAGTAACACTCAATTGTGAGAGACCAAATATGCAGCAAACATAACGCACATTATAAAGTATTAACTGCACAGCTCAACTGTATACAAACTACAACTTTAGATAAGGACAAGCTGCAACTGTAAGCATGTAGACAAACCGCATATGTGAGCATATAGACAAACCGAGTTCGTGAGCAAATAGACAATTCATGACTATACAGAAAAACCGCATCCATGACTAAGTAGACAAACAGCATCCATAATCATACAGACAAACCGCATTCATGATAATTCAGACAAACCGCGTTCGTGATTATTCAGACAAACCGCGTTCGTGATTAATCAGACAAACCGCGTTCGTGAACATACATACAAACAGCATCCATAATCATACAGACAAACCGCATTCATGATCAATCAGACAAACCGCATTCGTGAGCATTTAGACAAACCGCATTCGTGATTGAACAGACAAACCGCGTTCATGATCATACATACAAACATCATCCATAATAGCACAGACAAACCGCATTCATGATAAATAGACAAACAGCATTCAAGAACATTCACACAAACTTCATCCATGAATATACACACAAACAGCATCGATGAACATACCATCAAAACCTACACCCTAGATCATATTGAGAGCAATAATTTCAGATCAGACATTTTGCTAACAACTCTTGACATGCCTAATCATTTATCAAAAGAATCAATTAATTCCATACCAAATATTGCAAATTCTTGACCTAGAACAGACAAACCGCATCGTAGAATATAACCCCACGAAATCGTTTAAGCACTCATTACTTGAAGAATGTATATACATACAAAGAACAAGACGAGAGCTTATTAGAATCTAACCAATCTTTGTCCAGATTCACTCTAAACTAAACCTGCCATCAATCGACTTAACGCATCCAAACATGCAAGATCTAACTATTTATCAGATCAGATTCCTCATCTTGTTAGTGAGAAATAATTCACTCAACCCTAGAGACATACCAATCGTTAACCAAACGAACAACTCCTAGACTCATGAACGATTTTGACTTTTTGGAGTCAAACATCATTCGAAAAATTATAACAGTCCAAATCATAACTTGAAAGATGAGGCAATAAAGGCATATAACAAGTATCATTACACACATAGAAGAGAATCCCATCAATCAAAAGCAAGTAACAACAAACTAACCTAGGATCGATAGAGGAATCGTACGAATCAACCTAGAAAAACCAAATGAAACGTTTAGAATCTAGGAATGATACAAGTAATAGCCTACTGATATGGGTGAGGATTGATAATTACCTAGGAAGAAGCTCGTTGGATGGATTAAATGGGCGATCGTGGTTTTAGATAGAGAAAGAGGTGAGTTCGGTTTGATTTAGAGGAGAGAGAGTGATATGAGACAAACCGCATGAATATAGAACCTTAAATATCATCACCTAACATTCCAATTAACCATAATGACACTTTTGGTCCCTGTCTTTGTTGGCTTGACAAACCGCATAGGTTACAAGTTTAAATACCTACTCCTAACTCTCCTCTTTTTACTAAATGACACATTTGGTCCCTGACTTTCCTATCAATAGAAATTCTAACACTCATAGGCATCCAAATTTTTTCAGATACGACACACTAAATCCCTAAAGACTTAATGATAGCCCAGTCAGATGCCATAGATTCAGATATTACACAATGAATACTCATAGACAAGTTTAAATTGCTATTGCTCTCCCCCTCAATCAATGACTTAACTTCTGTATAGAAATTTAGACATTGATTGAACAGCAATTTATCACTTGGTGAGATCAACCGTGAGAGCCTTTAGGACAACGATGAACATGAATATGAAGTAATCCATGCTCAGGTGAACATCACCTTGACGAATAGTTGTCATTTTGGTGACAATCTGTCTTCAACTGGGAACGCGGGTTGCTATCTAAAGTAATAGCAAGCCATAGAGACATGATTTACTTATTAGGAACAACTTCTGTTCGAGCTTCATTTAAAACCCCGTGTCATTATTGAATGACATTTCTAGGGTCGTAAATGTTATCGATATCCAGAAGACATGCCTCTCCCTATCCAAGAACACATATTACTATATACACAAGAAACATGTACCTATAAAATAAGAGAAACTATACACAACAAGAAAAAGGATACTTGAGATTCTCTTCATAAAATCAGTACGAGTTTTGAACTGAATTGTTCAAAAGTCATTGTCCCCGTACATCACAGGTGGGTTTTCCGAACCTCCTCTTTGGGAGTTGATAACCCCTTTGGTAGCCACACCTTGAGCTTCTTCTTGAAGCATTCTGTGAGAGTAGCTGCACACAGAAACTGTCTCCCTGCACTATCATAAGTATTTTGTTCGCATATATATTGGTTAGTGACTATGGGGTCCTGCCTCTATGGTTTCTTGCAAACATTCTTAGAAGCATTTTCTGTGTCAGTAGGTACCCACTGAAGACCAACTTTCTTAAAGATTCTACCAGTTGGCAACCATCTTAGGCACATTCTATATATGCGATGTTTCTTAGGCACCTTAGTGTTTTTACAAGAGAAAATTTCTTGTCTTTCAGCACTAGATCTATTAGGCTTCCTAGGGTGCTTCATCAGTTCTATAGGCCTATGGTGATTGTTGGTCGTAGTAGAGAATGCAGTGACATGAGCATTAACTTCCTTAGATAGTGTCATGTGAGACTTATCTTGAAAGTGACTCTTAGCTAATTTTCCCTTATGTCTATGTTGTGAAGTGACTGATTTTGGCAAACATTTAGTCTCACCAACTTGGGGAGCACACCTTGGATAAGGGGCAGGTGTTTCCAAGACTGATGGTTTGACAAACTTAGGATTCACCCTGTTCTTGGCCGACTTCTTAAAGTCATCCCTATGAGAAGCTAATGAGAAACTTTTCCTTAGATTTTGTGCTTGGAAGTGATCATTTTCAGCTATCAAGGATTGTGTTGGGTTTTTCCTCTTGGATTTGATATCCTTGACTGAACCATACAGTTGTTTAAATTGTAATTTAAGTGTTTCATTCTCAGCCTGTAACTCAACAGTTTTAGCGTCATGTGTGGTTTTATCATCTTTGACCTTTTCTTGCAATTCACTTAGTTTGGTTCTTAACATGTTAATAGTCGCGTTCTTGGCCACTAGCTGATCTTTCAACTCATTTATCATAAAAAATTCCCGAATGTCAGGTAATTCCGGATTTTTTGTTGGAAGGTTAATTTGGAACTTTTCTTTTATTTGTTGCATTGAAATTTCAAGATCAACACAATGTTTTTCCAGTTTTGAAAATCCTTTTAAAAGTTCATTGTAAACCCTCTTTTCAATCATATCATGTGATTTGAAAGACTCAGTCGTAGGCAAAGAACTTGACGAATTATCATGTACAAGTTCATTAGAAACAGTATTATCTAGATAAGACAGATGTACCACAGTAGACTGTGCTTGGTGATTTTCAGGTTCGTAGGATTCCTTCTCACATCTTGTGAAGTCACTTCCTGTGCTGACACCATCATCAGTCTTGTCTGATTTTGTTCCATTCCTACCCTGTTCACCTTTTTCCTCAATGAACCCATGGACATCCCTTATCAGCAGTAGCAGTGTCGTTTTGTACATTTCAATTTCTGACCCAGTATATTTAGCGAAACACTCTTTAGTCACTTGGCAGTCATAATTATAGTCCAGAGTGTATTGAGAGTTGATGAACACTTGGAGTTGATTGTTGATCACATTGAGAGCGGCTCTGGATTTATCTTCAGAATATTCTTCCTTGACCAGCTCCTGTTCTAGTTGATCCAGATATAATGTCATTATGACTGTGAAATCACAAATTTCCTGACCAAAGAGTGAAGCGAAAGCCCATGTGTACCCCATCACGTATTCAGATTTACCAAACAGAGCCTTAATGTGTGATAGAAGTGAACGGAAGCATGCTACTTGACTTTCCTTTGCATTAGCCAACTGCATAACCTGAAGGCATTCATCCATGTGTGACTGCGAGTGTGACTCATCAGTTCCAGCAGAATCAGTATCATTTGTTTCTGTTAGAGATGTGTAATTATAGTTCCCATGATCCTTAATAGCATCGTACAGTTTGAGAACCTCCGATATGAGGGAGTCTGAGTTAGTTGTCATAGTGAATACGGGATTTTACTGATCTTGTGATTTAACCGAGAAATAGAATCTTTCGCGGGAATTTCTAAAATCACCAAGACACAAACCGCATAGACAAATAGCACCCTTGAGGATACAAACCGCCTAGGCAAACCGCATACACTCCTCAGAGACAAACCGCGTAGACACAAACCGAATACACTCCTCAGAGACAAACCGCGTAGACACAAACCGAATACACGCTGCAGAGACAAACCGCGTAGACACAAACCGAATACACTCCTCAGAGACAAACCGCGTAGACACAAACCGAATATACGCTGCAGAGACAAACCGCGTAGACACAAACCGAGTACACGATGCAGAGACAAACCGCGTAGACACAAACCGCGTACGCACCTCAGAGACAAACCGCGTAGACACAAACTGCCAAACACGTCGCTTTCAATGCTTTTTGTCCTTATGCCTAAACTAGTAATAAGACAAGCCGCGTCTTCGAAGTAACACAAACCGCGTCCAAGAACTTGTCCAAACCACACAAACCGCAGCGAAGAACACTTGAATAAACACCCACGAATCACCCAAAAACACCACACAAATCTTAAATCTGTGAATTCAAGCACCAAATACTACTCTTATACTGTTCCTAAGCTAGAAAGTACAAGGTATAACAATTTCTAATCACTAAACAAGGCACAAAATGAAATTTTTGTAACTTTTCAATTCGAACTAAAAAGCCTCAAAAACTAAACTAATCCGTGAATACCAACTCTCATGGACCTAACCATGGCTCTTGATACCAATTGTAGGGTATTCACAATGCAAGAAACACTTGTTTGAGGCCTTTATATGGATCGAATAGACAAGAACTAGAGAGAGAAAGTGGGAACTTCTAGAGAGAGAAATACTATGTGTATATTAGCTTGAAATGATGGGAAGTTCCAACCCTTCCCTTGCTAGGGAAGGGGTATTTATACTTACTACATAATATGCCCTAGCGGGCTGTGGAGAGAGCTGACAGAGGGTAAAGACCCAACCCACTCCACAATACTAATTAATAACTAATCTACTAATAATATTACTGATAATCCTACGAGCTATGATGAGCTAATAAGTACTCGGGGTGACCGAGTCTTCAGCTGAATATTCATATTCCTAACACTCATCCACCAACTTCTCTAGCTCCGAGACGCGACCCATCAACTCCGACTCCTTTACCATACAGTTGGAGTGCTCAGTCCTCAGCTGTTTAAGCTCTTCTCCCCCTGCCTAACACTCCCACATTGCTGATGGGCTCGATAAAGCTCGCTGTGCTCATTGAGGAGGGTCTCAAACCGGAACAAGAGGTCCGACTGAACTGTGGCTCCCATGCCCAACAACTTCCAGGCCCTCTGAGCAGCCTCTGCATCACCCAAGCTCTCAAGATATGACTCCTCCCGGGGAGTAGGCAGATTCAACATCAAGTCTCGACAAACTTTCCAACTAGTCAAACGGTCATCCTTCCTGACCTTCCACCCCGATACAAACAAAGCTTTCGGTTCATCATCCCCAGTGACTGATGCATGGTTTTGTAACCTTACAACAGGTTTTACCTCTCGAGGGATCTCAAGAGGCTTACAACCCCACCAGGCAGTGTACCTGACCGATGTAGTATAGTGTAGTGGTAAGTACGGGGGATTGATCGTTCTCCACAGGGAATAGTGTTCGTTAGGTATGAAAGACTACTCTAATAGGTCTAAGGGTTGAGGAAGATTCTTTTTATGTTTTTATATTTTTTATGAAAGCAAGTAAAATCTCGGGTTTGAAAGAGTGGGCGGAATTAGTTGCTAATCAACTAACCCAAATAACTACAAATGCAAATAAAATAAATAACTGAAAATAAAATGTGGTGAGAAACTTATGTGTAGAGAAATGTGTTTACTTAGATTTCCTTACTCCCTAACTATCTTTTACCGGTTAATTAGTGTGTATTAGTCGCGTGGATGACGGGTGTATTCCTTAATACCATTTGTGGGGTGGCGTACTTACTTCCCCAACTCTACAAGCTCCTACTTCACTCCTATGTCGAGCCGGCTAGGAAGCTCCTAACATGGGATCACTAGAATTCGCTTGTGCATTAAATACAACCATAAAAACCTTTAGTACGCATTTGGTTCATGTTTCTTAAGACGTTCAAGCAAGTTACCGAATAGGAAGTTAGCCAGTTTTCTTAAGCCTAACATAGATAAACAATCATCCAATACAACTAATAACACACTAATAACCAATAATCAATAGCTAGGTTTCATTAGATCTAAGCAAACACAAGATAAATTTAGCCTAACATGTTAATCAAAAGACAAGAATAAGATAAAATCAAACAACACATAGACATATTGAATGTTTAATTGATAACTTATCTTCAATGTAACATGGAAGATCTCAAGGCAAAAAGCCTTGAAAAAGGAGCTAAATTCGTCTTAGGGTTTTCTCCCAAAATTCCACACACTAAGCTCTCTCTAATGACAAAAAATTAGAAAACTATATATAGATTTTTGGATCTGACGGCGTCACCTTATGGAGTGTGACGCCGTCACCTCGCCGCTTCTAGGGTTCCCGGATGACCTTCTTGACGCCGTCCCTCTTTAGCTCTTCCAAAATCCATTCTGGCTTATCAAGGCTTGACGCCGTCGAACCTTGAACGTGACGCCGTCCCCTTTTGATTTAAGCCGTGACGCCCTTGATCAAGTTAAAGCGTGACGCCGTCAGAATTCACATGCTATTTTCACTGGCTTATCATGAGTAAATTTCACGTCCAACTTTTCTTGCCAAGGCATGACGCCGTCCAGGGTAAATTGTGACGCCGTCAAAGGTAACTTTTAGCCAATTTTTGAGACTTTGCCGTTTTCTTCACTTTTATGCTCCAAAAATGTCCAAAATGCCTCCTTTTCCAGATTTCTCCTCAAAAGTACCTAAAATGACAAAAGGAACGATTTAGGGCGATATTTGATCAAATAAATACGATTTAGGGCTTAAATGACCCCTTAAAAGCGGTACACTTTTCGCTTCATCAAATACCCTTACACTTGAGATTTGCTTGTCCTCAAGCAAATGCGCTTTTATTCTAATCAAAATACAAGTTAGGGGTCATTTAATGCAAACATAAAAGTAATTACAACAAATAATCGTTCCACTTCAATCATAATAAGCACGGAGATTACATACTAGCACCTCACAAGTAGTGTTTAGATACTCACATCTCTCAAGTGTCATCAAAATAAATCTCATAAATGAAAACGGATAATATCTCTCACTACCTGTCATAGCAAATAGATTACCATAGGCTTGGGAAAGGATCGAAAACCTCCTCCACTAGGCGTAAGCACCAAAGATAAACTATCAAAGAGGGCTTCTAAATGGGTTATAACGTTAGGTGTAGGGAAAAGGAAAACACGGTTTTGTTGGATAAGGGATATTTTACTGGTGGCGAGTTAAAGATCTTGATCAATTACATGTACTATACAATGTTGCTAAGCCAAGACTAGACTCAATCTTAAGCTAAAAACAAAATAACAAAAACATAAGATAAATATAAAATGAAACGGGATGGTAGTCCGTATGTTTTTTCCACTTTTCATTTTCTCATTTTTTTTGTGTTTTTCTTAATTTTTTCGATTTTTTTTTTTTTTTTTTTTTTTTTTTTTATTTTTTGCATACACTTTTGCCCTACCATCCAAAATAATACATCATAGGGGCATTGCATCCCCCTTACACTTGAACTTTTACATAACTTTACAAATACTAATCTAATGACTCGAATTAAGATAATTGAAAAACTTGGAGTACTTTTAAAACATTTAGCACATATGGGGGTAATAAATGATGTTCATCCCCATTACTCCATTACACTAGTACTTTACCCATGAGTCCCAATCGTCCCAAAACAATATGTACAAGGATATGACTCGACTTAGCAACCATGTAATCAACTAGATAATTAACTTGGGTTTAAACAAATGTTGTAACAATAACGCACTAAAAATGAGTGCATACAAGGTAGGCTAAGGCGATTTGGGTGTACATTTAAGTGGGGTGTAACAAATTCTTCCTTTAAGTAAAATGCTTAAAGGTCGAAACGAAAAGATAGGCTCTGAGGGGTGTACTAGGGGTATCGTGTACTAAAAATGAGTACAACGCAAAGGGTGTGGGAGAATTACTTGACCAATGTAGCCAACGTAATTATAACAAAAACACAGGTGTAAAACAATGGGTTAATCCTAATGCCTCTTATCATGTAGTAAATCTAACTACACGAATGTAGTCTCACTTGTGGCCTCGGAATGGTCCTAACGCAAGTTCTAGAATCTAAGTGCTACCAGTACACACATCATAGCATAAATGCTTTTCCTACCAATTCTAGGGGCGAACCTCACATATTTGGGGGTGGAAAATTTTTTAGTGGTACGGTTTTTGTGCTAGTCATATAACTCCTATCCGTGAGACGCTCATTAAGATCAAAGTTTCACTCCTAAATGTTGTAAAAAATTTTAAATTTGGCACTAAAATTGCCCTAACATGTATTTATCTCAGTTTTATTACACATCTACTATTAAACAAACAAAAATCAAGCGTAATAGTATTCTCTAAAATCGTACTTTTACCCTCCCCTTACACTTAAGATGAACATTGTCCCCAATGTTCAAATAACAAGATGTAAAAGAAAAAAGTAAAGGAATGAAATCAAATACTCCCCTGATTCGTTCGGTGGATAATGAAGTTACACGGTTAGATCTTCCTCCAAGGTAATGTTGAAGCTCCATGACTAATGCATTGCCATAAGCTTGATTCCATAAACATCTCCTTGTCCAAAATAACCTGTTAAACCTGAGAAAACAAACACGAAAACCTGCATAACATCGGCGGGAAAAATCTATATATAAGGATATAATGCTTGTGGAATGATAATTTTGCAGATTCCTGGAGATTATAAGTTGGAGATTTTAATAAAAACTTTTTATAAAAACAAAACTTTCAAAAATTTCTGAAAATTAAATCTGACGCCGTCAGGTTATAAACCTTGACGCCGTCAGAAATGACCTGACAAAAATTTTCATTTTAAGTTTCCGGAAAATTTCTGGAAAAACCTTTACCTTACTTCCTGGAAATCCTGCAAAACATCATTATGACTCGATACAAGCATTTGACTCAAACAAATACGAATATGTATGCTAATTTATTATTATTACGATTCATGTTCATTTGTGTTCTAATAAACCGATTTAGATTTCCCTTACACTTATCTTTTGCAAAATACCTTTATATGTAGTTAAGACGAAGTTACGGTACGTGATTTCTTCATCAAAGGTTATGTCTTCCTCATTGATCATTTCATTACCATTCTCTTGATAATGCTTGACTCGTTGTATATTCACAGTGAATTCTCTATCATCGTCGTCAATCAACACAACGGCTCCGGTTTTAGAGGAGCTCCTTACGGTAAAAGGTCCATACCATCTAGATTTAAGTTTCCCAGGAAATAGCTTTAAGCGAGAATTATATAATAAGACCTTGTCCCCTTCTGAAAACTCCTTGGGTCTCTTAATCCGTTGGTCATGCCATCTTTTCGCCCTTTCTTTGTATGTAATGGAGGATTCATAAGCCTCTAATCTCAATTCATCGAGCTCTTGGAGCTGTAAGAATCTATTTGTTCCCGCAACTGTATAATCCAAATTACAGGCCTTAAGTGCCCAATATGCTTTGTGTTCCAGTTCTACTGGGAGGTGGCATGCCTTGCCATATACCATACGGAACGGGGTTGTCCCGATTGGTGTCTTATAGGCGGTTCGAAATGCCCACAAAGCCTCATCGAGCTTAAAAGACCAATCTTTTCTGTTTTGATTAACCGTTTTTTCTAATATTCTCTTTATGGCTCTATTAGTGTTTTCGACTTGACCGTTGGTTTGAGGATGGTAAGCGGTGGAGAATCGGTGAGAGACTCCATACCTTTTCATGACTTTCTCCATTTGTGAATTGCAAAAATGGGTTCCCCTGTCACTAATAAGAGCCTTCGGAATTCCGAACCTAGCGAACAATTTTTTTAAGAAATGAATGACTACCCTAGCGTCGTTAGTCCTAAGGGCTTGTGCTTCCACCCATTTCGAAACATAATCAATGGCCACCAAGATGTATTCATTCCCTCCAGAAGATGGGAATGGTCCCATGAAATCAATTCCCCAGACATCAAAAACCTCACAAACTTGTATATAATTCTGTGGGGCTTCATCCCTCCCAGAGATATTCCCAGCTCTTTGACATGCGTCACAAGTTTGTATCATTCCCTTCACATCACGAAATATTGTAGGCCAATAGAATCCCGCGTCGAAGACCTTTCGTGCAGTAGTGCTTATTCCGTGATGTCCTCTAGATGGACCTGCATGACACTCTTTCATAATTCTGACAGCCTCTCTTTCCGAAACACAACGCCTGATTACCTGATCTGGACATCTTCGAAATAAGAAGGGTTCATCGCAAAAGTAGTACTTTAATTGATTAAAGAACCTCTTTTTTTCATGCCTGCTCATATGCTCAGGAATGACTCTACTTGCCAGGTAGTTAGCATAATCCGCATACCAAGGTTCATAATCATTTATTGACATGAGCTGCTCTTCAGGAAATGTTTCCCGAATCTCACTCTTTTCAGATTCAGCGAGGCTGGGGTTTTCGAGACGAGAGAGATGATCAGCCGCAAGATTCTCTGCTCCTTTCTTATCACGAATTTCAACATCGAACTCTTGCAATAGTAGGATCCAACGAAGTAACCGTGGTTTAGCATCCTGTTTAGCGAAAAGATATCGAATAGCTGAATGATCCGTAAAAACAACCGTTTTAGAAAGGACAAGATACTGGCGAAATTTATCAAAAGCGAATACCACGGCTAGTAATTCCTTTTCAGTGGTAGTGTAGTTTTCTTGAGCAGGATTCATGGTTTTGCTAGCATAGTATATTGGCTGAAAGTGTTTGTTAAGCCTTTGGCCTAATACTGCTCCAACAGCATAATCACTAGCATCGCACATGATTTCAAAAGGTAACTCCCAGTTAGGGGTAACCATAATTGGAGCTTGGGTAAGTTCCTGCTTCAATAGATCGAATGCGTCCTTGCACTCTTGAGAGAAGTCGAACGGGGCATCCTTCATGAGCAACTGAGTCATTGGTTTAGCTACCTTTGAGAAATCTTTAATGAATCTCCTATAGAAGCCAGCATGACCCAAAAAGCTACGGATTGCCTTGACAGTTGTTGGATAGGGAAGTTTGGATATAGCTTCAATTTTTGCCCGGTCTACTTCAATTCCACTTCCTGAAATTTTGTGCCCTAGCACAATCCCTTCTTTCACCATAAAGTGGCACTTTTCCCAGTTTAGTACCAAGTTAGTCTCCTCACAACGTTTGAGCATTTTCTCAAGGTTAGCAAGACAGCGATCAAAAGAGTTTCCAAAGACCGAAAAATCATCCATGAAGACCTCCATGCTGTCTTCCATTAACTCATGGAAGATTGCCGTCATGCAGCGCTGGAAAGTGGCGGGGGCGTTACATAGTCCAAAGGGCATTCGCTTGTAGGCGAAGGTGCCATAAGGGCATGTAAACGTGGTCTTTTCTTGGTCCTCAGGAGCGATAGGGATTTGGAAATACCCTGAGAACCCATCTAGGAAGCAGTAGTACTCATGCCCTGCTAACCTTTCCAACATTTGGTCGATAAATGGGAGAGGGAAATGATCTTTTCGGGTTGCATCATTCAACTTCCTATAATCGATGCACACACGCCATCCAGTTACTGTTCATTGAGGTACTAACTCATCCTTATCGTTCTTCACTACTGTCATTCCTCCCTTTTTCGGTACAACCTGTACAGGGCTTACCCATGGACTGTCGGAAATTGGGTAAATTAGCCCTGCATCTAGGAGCTTAATGACTTCCTTTTTCACGACTTCCTTAATGTTGGGGTTTACTCGTCTTTGAGGCTGCACGGTGGGTTTATAATCCTCCTCCATGAGGATTTTATGCGTGCAAAAGGTAGAGTCAATCCCCTTGATGTCGGCTACATTCCATGCTATAACTCCTTTATATTTTTTAAAACTCCTAAGAGTTTATCCTTTTGTTCACTTTTCAAAGAAGAGCTTATGATCACTGGAAGTTGATCTTCTCCTTGAAGGAAGGCATACTCAAGGTTGTTCGGGAGTTCCTTGAGTTCTAACGTGGGTGGCTCGATGATGGAAGGTTTAAGTTTGTTCTCGGGTTTACGAAGCTCAAGCTGTTCGATTTCTTGTCTGGGATAGAAGGAGACTGCATTTACATCCATAGTCTTCTCCTCCTCTAAGATGGGTGAGAGAGCTTCATCTCGCAACCAACCAGCTTCTACCTGTTCATCTACACAATTATCAATCTCGTCGGATAGTTCATCGATTTCTTCGATGAAATACAGTTGATTATCTGCTTCGAGAGAAAGATTCATTGTGTCCTTGATGTCGAAGGTTAAGCTATCGGCCCCCACTCGTAAGGTTAGTTTGCCGTCATGAACATCAATAACAGCACGAGAAGTCGCAAGGAAGGGTCTTCCTAGAATGATGGGCACAAGATCATCTTCTTCCATTTCTAGGATGACGAAGTCAACTGGAAATTTAAACTTCCCTACCTTAACCAGCACATTCTCGCATATTCCTAAGGGGTATTTGACGGATCTATCGGCCAGTTGGATGCTCATACGGGTTGGTTTCAACCCAGAATACCCTAGCTTGAGGAACATGGAATGCGGCATAAGATTGATGCTTGCTCCTAAGTCGGCTAAAGCATTCTTGACTGAAAGAGACCCAATTGAACAGGGCAAGGTGAAACTACCTGGATCGTCCACCTTCTTTGGTAGCCCTCGTTGAGTCACCACAGAACATTCTTCTCCTAAGGTTACCAGACCCTCGAGTCCTTTCCTGTTGGTGAGCAGCCTCTTGAAGTATGTACTATATTTGGGCATATGATAACATGCATCAAGAAGGGGTATGGTGACAACCGAATTCTTCAAATATGACAAGAATCTTTTATTATCATTTTCGACCTTTTGATTCTTGAGGCGAGATGGGTATGGGACTTTAATGGGTTGCTTGGCAGAAATAGGTGGGGATGGAGTTACCGGAGGGGTTTGCTCGGGGTTTTCGTCGTTCACATTACCTTCCTCCTCATGAGGGGTGTCGGGTTCCATGACGTTAGATTGTTGAGTTGGGTAAGGTGGATCCTTAGTAGTTGTTCCAGCACGAGTGGTGATGGCGAGTAAGGGATCTCTTTGAGGTTTGCCAAGGCCGTCGAGAGTGGCGTTGAGCTCTGCGAAATTGGCCCTCACGTCGTTTTGTTGGCTAGTGATGAGGTTGTCGAGACCATTTAGTTGCAGATTCTTCTCAAACGTGAAATGCCCAAGATCATCCTCAAAAGTGCTCCTAACCTTGTAGTCAGGATATTTTCCTCCTCCTTCTTCTCTCACAAGATTTCCCCAAGGGGTGAAATCATTGTTTTGGTAGAAAGTTAAGAGCGAAGGATCATCGAAGATGTCGTGGCTTGACAAGCATGCTTGTGCGGTGGTGGTATCATCTCCGCATTCCTCCACTTCATGCGGGCCACCACATTGGTCACAGATCAAGTATGGGTTTGATAACCGCTTAAGTGGTCGTGACTTGTCTAGATAAGATACCTGATCATTCAATCTACTCACCCGGCTAGCAAAAGGAGGCTCTTTCATGACTTTGGAAATGCTCATGATCGAATCGGGTTCATCCCAGGTATCGTCTTGATCATTCGCGTATTCCTCAATTCTACTCCATCCTTCCTCAACGCTTAGTTTGGCTATTTTTCCTTTTGATGAATTATTAATGCCCAACTGGTCGTTTTTGGAGACACTGTCATAAAAGATTTGGACAAGAAGCCAGAGTTCAATGCCATGATGAGGGACCTGTCTAATTAGATCCTTGAATCTAACCCAAGATTTGTGAATAGGTTCTGCTGGTCCAACATGGAAGCGGAGGATTTCGTCTCTCAACTTTGAAGTTCTTCCTATGGGAAAGAATTTCTCATAGAATTTTGAGATAAGCTGTTCCCATGTGAAGATGGATTCGGAAGGAAGTTGGTTATACCAGTCTCTGGCTCTTTTATGAAGGGTGAAGGGAAAGAATCGCAACCGGGAGGTGTCTCTAGTGGCTCCGTCCGTATGGAGGGTATCCACTATTTTCAGGAAGTCCTTGATGTGTTGGATTGGATCTTCAGTTTTCAATCCGTGAAACTTGCATACACTTTGGACCAGCCAAATATCAGTTGCACGCAAGACCCCATCCGTGTGTTCATTTGGAAAAACGATAGCATTGGAAAAACCACGAGGGGTGGGAGAAGAGTAGTCCTTGAGACATTTAATGATTGGGATTTCGGGAACTTCCATATCGTGATTGGGTTGAGGGCTAGGAGGTGTAGAATGATGATTGGATTCTTCCTCGGAGAGGGCATCATCAAAATTGATCGTGGATGGTTCCGCCGCTTGGTGGAGTCGCCTTAATTTATGCATTTCCCTTTCGGGTTCAGCATAGGGTGTGGCAAGAGTCTTTATCGAGCTTCGGCTCCTAGTGATTCTAAGATTAGGGGGGTCATCATCCAAAATTAGGGAATATCCTCCTAAAGTGCGGGCTCTAGGAGGTGGTGGTGGGTTGTTGGGATTAAGGATATTACCATCTTCCATGATGTCGGATGGTAATGGTTACGAACAAAGACACAAAGAAAATAGATAGACTAAAGAAAACCTAGAAAAATAAAATAAAAATCTCACTAGAAAGGAATTTAGTGAGTAGACCTAATAGAAATAAAAATTCAACCTAAACAATAACTATTCCCCGGCAGCGGCGCCAAAAACTTGATGCGTGGTTTTGTAACCTTACAACAGGTTTTACCTCTCGAGGGATCTCAAGAGGCTTACAACCCCACCAGGCAGTGTACCTGACCGATGTAGTATAGTGTAGTGGTAAGTACGGGGGATTGATCGTTCTCCACAGGGAATAGTGTTCGTTAGGTATGAAAGACTACTCTAATAGGTCTAAGGGTTGAGGAAGATTCTTTTTATGTTTTTATATTTTTTATGAAAGCAAGTAAAATCTCGGGTTTGAAAGAGTGGGCGGAATTAGTTGCTAATCAACTAACCCAAATAACTACAAATGCAAATAAAATAAATAACTGAAAATAAAATGTGGTGAGAAACTTATGTGTAGAGAAATGTGTTTACTTAGATTTCCTTACTCCCTAACTATCTTTTACCGGTTAATTAGTGTGTATTAGTCGCGTGGATGACGGGTGTATTCCTTAATACCATTTGTGGGGTGGCGTACTTACTTCCCCAACTCTACAAGCTCCTACTTCACTCCTATGTCGAGCCGGCTAGGAAGCTCCTAACATGGGATCACTAGAATTCGCTTGTGCATTAAATACAACCATAAAAACCTTTAGTACGCATTTGGTTCATGTTTCTTAAGACGTTCAAGCAAGTTACCGAATAGGAAGTTAGCCAGTTTTCTTAAGCCTAACATAGATAAACAATCATCCAATACAACTAATAACACACTAATAACCAATAATCAATAGCTAGGTTTCATTAGATCTAAGCAAACACAAGATAAATTTAGCCTAACATGTTAATCAAAAGACAAGAATAAGATAAAATCAAACAACACATAGACATATTGAATGATTAATTGATAACTTATCTTCAATGTAACATGGAAGATCTCAAGGCAAAAAGCCTTGAAAAAGGAGCTAAATTCGTCTTAGGGTTTTCTCCCAAAATTCCACACACTAAGCTCTCTCTAATGACAAAAAATTAGAAAACTATATATAGATTTTTGGATCTGACGGCGTCACCTTATGGAGTGTGACGCCGTCACCTCGCCGCTTCTAGGGTTCCCGGATGACCTTCTTGATGCCGTCCCTCTTTAGCTCTTCCAAAATCCATTCTAGCTTATCAAGGCTTGACGCCGTCGAACCTTGAACGTGACGCCGTCCCCTTTTGATTTAAGCCGTGACGCCCTTGATCAAGTTAAAGCGTGACGCCGTCAGAATTCACATGCTATTTTCACTGGCTTATCATGAGTAAATTTCACGTCCAACTTTTCTTGCCAAGGCATGACGCCGTCCAGGGTAAATTGTGACGCCGTCAAAGGTAACTTTTAGCTGATTTTTGAGACTTTGCCGTTTTCTTCACTTTTATGCTCCAAAAATGTCCAAAATGCCTCCTTTTCCAGATTTCTCCTCAAAAGTACCTAAAATGACAAAAGGAACGATTTAGGGCGATATTTGATCAAATAAATACGATTTAGGGCTTAAATGACCCCTTAAAAGCGGTACACTTTTCGCTTCATCAGTGACCTTTTCCTTCCCATGGCCAGAAGCGGCGGCGGAGGAACCTCCTAAAAAGGAATGAACAACACAGTTGTTATTGATGTAATATATATTAAAAAAAAAGAGAGAGAAGTACAAAGGTAGATACTTCCGGAAAGCTTACCAACATCAGCAGCCCCAGACGTGAAGCTCACGCCAATATCTTCATCGCTCTCCGGCTGTTTCCTCACGTCCTTCGAACGTAATGACCGGATGGGGGCAGGAGAAGGAACAGGTTGCTATGAAGAATCTAGGTCCACCACATCAACATTATCATTCGGCCTCCTTCTCTTGACCAGACGAACCACACCACTTCCCCCTTCTCCACGCTGGACGCGAAATCTGGTCTTACTCATCCTCTCTCCCTGCTGAGATTGAAGTGCTTGTCGGGCGGCAGCTTGCTCCTGTTTTCTCCGCTTGGCCTCTAGAACCGTTTCATTGGCCACCTCAACCGACTTCAGTTCGGCCATTTTCTCCGGAATTTCAGTATTGGAAGGCGTCGGAGTGGTCACATGTAGCTCGTGGGACTGACCCTCACGGTACTGATCCCCTTTAACCACAGATGCACCCTTTCGAATTTTTGGCTTTTTCAGGTATTCGGACATCGTTATAGCTGCGGAAAGTGGGAACACAAGATAGTTAGAAATAAACATGCATAAATACATCAACACAGAAAGAAAAGAAATACGGGGGCAAAAGCAAAGGCAAAGGCTGTAAGGCTATACCCTTTCCCTCGGCATCCCTAAGTGCCGCCCGGTAACCGGGATGATCCCAATGAGAAGTAAGCCCAACGGCGTAGAGAAAACCCGGAGGAATTTGGATAAGATCGATCACGGTCTCGGACAATCGATCAGAATCTTCAACGTTAAACTCCCCCTTCGGAAAAGGATCCGATATGTCCGAATCATGATGCCTCCAGGGCATTGCAAAAGGAATAGCCCGCCTATCTATTAGGGAAAAAAAAAAAAAAAATCATATTTCCAACCTTTCAAGCCAGTGAGAATCTCCCGGAAACAGATTCTTTTTTCACGACCGCCTCTCTTCTCAAAGGAAAACCAATGACCTTGCTTACTTAGCTTGTAGAAAGCCCGGAACAAAGGAGTAGTAGGGTTGATGTACAAGCTCCGGCAATACACCTCAAAAGGGTCACACGGTGCAAACCCAACGGAACCAGCTGAGAGAGATGAACTTTGTAATATCTGATAACACCCAACAAAAAGGTAGAAAAAGGCACACTAAGGCCACCCTCGTAAAAATACTCCAAATACAAGCCAATGGCATCGTCTGGTAACTCGTCCATGGTCATTCCCTTTGGAGGTAACCTTGGATGTAAGTCTTCGGGTATACCGAAGTCCATTGTTACCATATACACTGCCCCCTCATCCATCCGAGAAGTATATTTCTGAATATCAAACTTGGGTAGAAACCCCCCAACTTCTTGAATATCCTCGTCATAAACCGAAGCGGGCGAATCCGACATAGCCTAACCGAGGGAAAACGGGATATAGCCGGACAGCAAAGAGAAGGCAAAGTAAAATAAAAAGTGTGGATGGTTCGGAACGTACCTTTTAAGTCGAATGAATTATGTAGAAACTGCTCGGATGACAAACACAAATTTCGCTCGGAAAATATGGCCGGAATGCGTCTCAAAGAAAAGTAAAAGATTACAGTGGTAAAAGACGATACAAATGACACTATTTATAGGTGAAAAGAAAGGGCGTGAAACGTCCCGTCTCCCCAGGCGCTAACGTGGCAGGATTTCACCCATGCGATAGACACACGCACACGTGTCAACATCCTATAACTACCAAAAAAAAATAAAAAAAATGGTGCTCCTCAGAACGAAACCATAATGACTTTTGGCTGGTTGTGTTCAAATCTAGCGGATTAAGCTATTCGGAAATACTAAAGTAAAATTCTAGAAATTTACAAAGTATCATACCATTGGCATAATCGATACCATGATACTAGGGGGGACATGAAGCCCTCCGGATGAAAATTGATAAGCACCCGACTCGCCCGGCTAGTGCGACGGCTATCCTTAAAAAGAAGCGGTAATGATTTTTGGTGATTTGTACATCAAACCCGTTCATCAGATCCTGACGGACTAATCCCATCGAAATTGGTAAAACGGGATTTCAAAATTTTCAGAGTATCACAGTATCGGTGAAACCGATACTATGATACTGGGGGGGACTTGTTGGCGTATGTGTCCGGACGGATTAACTCGTCCGACCGTCCGGGCGGAGTTAAGTCATCCGGTAAAGACCGGAAGGCACCTAATTCGTCCGGCCAAGACAACTGTAAGCAATAGGACAAGTGGCATCACCTTTATGACAGATGGCAGCAGCAGACACCGCCGCCGTCGCCCCAGGACCAGACACAATCCCAGAAAATCCGACGCCGCCGTTTCAGGTACCAAGGCAGGGTAGTATAAATACCCAGCTCATTTACTACTCTCAACCAATTTTTTAGCTACCCACATTTACTCTCAATTACTGTTCAAGTCTTTCGGACTATCCAATACTTACTTTCACGCCGGAGCTTGGTCCTGGGATAACACCCGGGCGAGCCTAACGCGTGCTTTTGTGTGCAGTTAACCGAAGGACCCTCAGAAGCCGAAGGGATTGATCCATCTGTCTTTCGGAAGAACCTTCATCGAGTTCGACCGGAAGACCTCATTTGTTTGTCTGAAGTGTTTACGGAAATTATGACACTGAATATAAATGTTGAATGCTTGTATATAGCCTTTTCAAGCGTAAAAAGCTCATATAGCCTTTTCAAGCGTATACAAGTCCTTTTTGGATACTCATATAGCCTTTTCAAGCGTAAAAAGCTCACACAATCACACTTAAATGTAATGCTTGTATACTGAATATAAATGTTGAATGCTTGTATACTGAATATAAATGTTGAATGCTTGAAATACGTTTCTAAAAAGAAAAATTCGATTATAACTTTCATTGTCAAGGCAATGAAGAAACTTAATTAGATGAAGGAAGAAATGTCTATGAAAGCTGATTGGGATATACAGTAATTGTTTGTGAGCAACAACTTTTGAAGCATATGAGGGTTTAAGAAGACTTCAAATTAGAGATAAGGTCGGGAATTTGATGTGTTGTTGACTTGTGTAGACTTTTCAAGTAAACTCATCCTAGTCTACAACTACTATCTTCCTTTCCTTCATCTTGTGGTCCTTCTAAGGTTTGGGGCATATACAAAATATCTTGTAACATAAACCAATGGTTTATAAACGTACACCCACAACCATGTGTATGTGAACCCCCCGATATAGTTGGCTAATTTATTAAATTTCTCAAACTAGTACTAGTTAATTAAATTTCTTAGACTACTTTTTATTCAAAAAAGAATAAGTACTTTTGAATCATGCTTTAATTTACACACATTTATTTCTACTGCAACTTCTTGTTAAGCTTGCAACTTACAATTTATATCTTACAGTATTGTTTTACCAAAAGGAAAGCGATATTACTAACAAACAACTGTACGCATATCCCTTTCCAACAATTGGATTCATACAATAAGCTTTGGGCCTGTTTGGTAGGGGAGCTGTTAGCTTTTTGTTATAAAAATAATTTACTCTAAAATAAGTAGCTCCGTTTGAATACATTAACTTTTAGCTTTTATTTCAAACAAATAACTCCTAAATGAAAAGTTGATTCATGAAGCTTTTTAAAATCTTGGAGCTGTTAAAACTTTAAATTACTGATATACCCTCCAAACATTTGTTTACAATTATAAATATGTCCTTTTATGTCATTTTACATCTTATAATTACATTTAATAGCTAACTTACCAAACACTTTTATTGAAAAAAATATACAGCTTGTTGCTCATGTTAACAGCTTTACAGTTTATAGCTTATAGCTTACAGCATACAGCTTACAACTAGTTTTGCTAAACATACCCTTTGTCCGAAGAAACAGTTGCATTGACACATGATATGAAAAAGTTACTGAATTACCATTAAGGTCAACAACATTAATACACGCAATGTTGCAAAAATCGGCCGTATCGGCCGATTAATCGACGATATAACGCTTATCAGCCTTCGACCTTGTAGAATTTTGCATATCGGTCAAAAAATCGATCTGGGGAAAAAAAGGCCAAAAATCGGCCGTATCAGTCAAATTTAAAAAAAAATAAAAATTTAGGCATTCTACTTAATTCTGGGATCGTTTATTTCACTTATAACACACAATGAGCCTTATAATCAGAATTGGAGCCTTTTATTGAGGTTTGGAAATATAGTAGGCTTGGAATCAGTTACGATCTTTAGTTTGGTCTCCAGAAATACCTAAAACATGCAAAAAATGCCAATCCGATTAATCACCGATTAATCCCACCTTGGCCGATTAATCGCTGCAGGGTGGTCGACCGCCACGCTACCGATTCAAGATTTTTGCAACATTGAATACACGATTGCTAAATAAGTGACCAAAGTAAATTTATTATACAATCCTGACAACGCACTATCGAAATGATAAAACTCAAACATCAGAATTCAGAAGCTGATGTATATTGTAATCCATACAATTGAAATTGTGGCAAACCTGCTATGAAGTTATGTGAGAGATTCAAACGATACAACTCATTGCCTCCTATCTCCCTGCCCAATGAGGAATTTGGCCATGGATCTCGTTGCTAGAGAGATCTAACTCTTCAAGTTGTTTCATAGCTCCAACTGAATTCAAAAACAAACAGGGTTGACATAATGATTGGTATTCTTTGATTTAACAGAAAAAACCGTTGTAAACAAACGGATAGGTTAAAGACATTTAACCGACTGGGCTTAGATGGGTTAAACTAACACTGCATAGGTGCACCTGGCGGTGTTACCATCTGAGGCATCCCAAGATGTCCTAATACATCAACGCGATTACGCGAACAATCCAAAAGTGTTTAGTTAATAGCTAGATTTGACAAATTTGTTTTGTGGTTTTCATATTGAAAATGCCAATTTTCATATCAAAATGGGGAAATATAGCTACAAAATAAGTTGAAATAGCAAACAAACGGATTCAAAGCCGTCCAAAAGTGTACTTAAATGCTTAAAAACTTTTATGTCTTTTTATTCAAGATTTTTATCAAAACAATATAACTTTTGCAAACATATTTACCACACTTGTTACGTCTAACAATGGTCGTATTTGTTAAGTTTTGCTTTCACGATCACCAAGTTAGAGGGTCTTTAATGGTTTGTTTAAACTTTTATAATTTGTATTATTTTTCTAATAAAAATAATGGACTTTTGAAAAGCATGTAAAATTAAGTTACTACAAAAAACCTAATATAAATTGGCGGCAATAACTTTCAAAACGCACATCCAAACACCCCCTTCGCTATCAATCCAGTATATCAATATAAAAAGTACATGCATACAAGAAATATGTCTTGGGAATGAAATCAGTGGCCTCATTCCAGGTAATAATGGATTCATTTCAAGCATTACAGGCATCACGCAGTAGAACAGGAAGACGAGGTCTAATTAAGCTGGGTGTAAGAAGCACCGACTTGCTAAAGATACTGATTATTATCACACTGAGAACATCTTTCATTGATCCTATATACTATGTTGTTACTTAGGATCATCATAATCTATATAAGAGATTTGATATTTAATTTCACTTATTCGAGTATACAATTTTATGTAGAAAACAATAGTCTTGGAGTTTCCATTTTCCAAGGAAGTTATGGGGAAAAAAAAGTGATTATTAGCTTTTATTATCTATACAATCAAATTTGATCACTTTATAGATATTATATGTTTGTTTTCAAATAATAGTGTTCTTTGAATGTCTTGGTAGAGGAAAAACGCAAAGACGTGAAATTATACTTTAAATTCTTGTTTGGTTGTTTTGTAGCTTTGGATTATTAGAAATTATGCTACAGTTGATATTTATTTAAATATTTTTGTTTGAAAACCTGGAATCGTAAATTTATATAAGATGAAAACTTGCTTATTGTCAAGTAAGAAAAACCCAAAACCGAAACGATCCAATGTCAATAATCGGAAAACCAAAAACCGAACGTTTCGTAGTTCTCAAAAACCGAAATATACAGTTCAGGTTTTGGTTTTAGCATAAAACCGCGCCGCCCCATGATCACCATTTTTATTAGCGAACCAGGCGGATCAATATTGCATCACAAAATTTGAGCTTGTTGGTTCAATTTGGTTTTCGTCAAATGTTTAGTTTTGTACTTCAACAAAATTCTTCATAATTATTAATCTCAACATAAGTTATTTTGAATGGTTATAGAAAAAAACAAGAGCTTATATAAATTATCAAGCAGTCCACAAAAATTAAGAGTTTACATTAGTTATGATGACCTTAATTAATTTTGTTTCCCATATTTTGGTACTTAAACAAAATCAACATAACACCCCAACGACTTAATATTAATCTCAACATATACATACCATATACGAGGCACTTTATTTTGCATACTCCTATTTTGGTACATACCAAGGGACAAATCTCCACCATCAATCTAGTTTGATCTAATGGTGGGGATTAACCTAAAATTAAATATGGAAACCTAAGTCCATGTTTTTTTTTTCTCTTTTTCTTTGTCTTTTTTATTATTCACTTTTTTTCTTTCTTTTTTTTTTCTTTTTTTTTTTGTGTCTTTTTTTAAAAATTCACGCTTTTTTTTATTTTTTTATTTTTTTATTTTTTTGTCTTTTTTTTCTAATGAACGTTTTTTTTCCCAATACACGTTTTTTTTCGCTTTCATACGTTTTCGTCTGTTTTCATACGTTTTCATCCGTTTTCATACGTTTTTGTCTGTTTTCGTACGTTTTTGCCCGTTTTCATATATTTTCGCCCGTTTTCTTACGTTTTCGCCCGTTTTCGTCCGTTTTCATACGTTTTTGTCCGGTTTCATACGTTTTCGTCTGCTTTCTTACGTTTTCGCCCGTTAACGTCTGTGTTCATATGTTTTCATCTGTATTCTTACATTTTCGTTCGTTTTTATACGTTTTCGTCCGTTTTCTTACGTTTTCGTTCGTTTTCATACGTTTTCGTCCGTTTTCATTCGTTTTCTTTCGTTTTCGTCCATTTTTCAAACGTTTTTGTCCTTTTCATACATGTTTTTACACTTTCATACGTTTTCTTCCATTTCCATACGTTTTCGTCCGTTTTTTCATTCGTTTTCGTCCGTTTTTAAATGTTTTTGGCCATTTTCAGACGTTTTCATATGTTTATAAATATCACAAGTGATATTATGAATATCACAAGTGATATTCTGTGATATTCTGAGTACCACAAATGATATTCTGGATATCATAATTAATATTCTGTGATATTCAGAATATGACAAGTGATTTTCAGAAGGGATTTTCTGTGATATGAATGTGATATCACCAGTGATACGAGTGATATCACCAGTGATACCTCATATGAATGTGATATCACCAGTGATACCAGTGATATCACCAGTGATACCAGTGAATGTGATATCAAAGGTATTACCTCATATGAATGTGATATCACCAGTGATACCAGTGATATCACCAGTGATACCAGTGATATTCAGAATATCACAAGTGATATTCTGAGTACCACAAATGATATTCTGGATATCATAATTAATATTCTGTGATATTCAGAATATCACAAGTGATATTCTGAATATCATAAGTGGTTTTCTGAATATGACAAGTGATTTTCAGAAGTGATTTTCTGTGATATGAATGTGATATCACCAGTGATACCAGTGATACGAGTGATATCACCAGTGATACCAGTGAATGTGATATCAAAGGTATTACCTCATATGAATGTGATATCACCAGTGATACCAGTGATATCACCAGTGATACCTCATATGAATGTTTTCTGGCGAAAACGTAAGAAAACGGACGAATACGTATGAAAACGGACAAAAACGTATGAAAATGGACGAAAACGAAAGAAAACGGACGAAAACATATTAAAATGAACGAAAACGTAAAAAATTTGACGAAAACGTATGAAAACATATTAAAACGAAAGAAAACGGACGAAAACATATTAAAATGAACGAAAACGTAAAAAATTTGACGAAAACGTATGAAAACGGACGAAAATGGGCGAAAACGTAAGAAAACGGATGAAAACGGACGAAAACGTAAGAAAACAGACGAAAATGTATGAAAGCGTAAAAACACGTCTGAAAATGGACGAAAACGAAAGAAAAACAGATGAAAACGGACAAAAACGTATTAAAACAGACGAAAACAAACGAAAACATAAGAAAACAGATGAAAACGTAAGAAAACGGATGAAAACAGACGAAAATGTATAAAAACGGACGAAAACGTCTTAAAATAGACGAAAACGACTAAAAATGGGCGAAAACGTAAAAAACGGACAAAAACGTCTGAAAACGGGCGAAAACGTATCTAAACGTATCAAAACGGACAAAAACGTATAAAAACGGACGAAAACGTATAAAAACAGACGAAAACGTTTGAAAACGGATGAAAACGTTTAAAAACGTAAAAAAACGGACGAAAACGTATGAAAACGGATGAAAATGTATGAAAACAGACGAAAACGTATGAAAGCGAAGTAGAAGAGAAAAAAATGTGAATTAAAAAAAAATGAATTAGAAAAAAAAAAGTGAATTAGGAAAGAAAAAACAAAAAAGAAACAAAAAAAACAAAAAAAGAAAAAGAAAAAAAGAAGCGTGAATTAGAAAAAAACAAGACACAAAAAAAAAAAGAAAAAAAAAAGAAAGAAAGTGAGTGAACAATTAAAAAGACAAAAAGACAAAGAAAGAGGGAAAGAAAACATGGACTTAGGTTTTCATAATTAATCTTAGGTTAATCCTCACCATTAGATCAAACTAGATGGATGGTGAGGATTTGTCCATTAATATACACCAAAAAAAAGGTATGCATTTGAATTTTCCTCACCATATACACCATAATATATAAGCAAGAACAACTTCTATTCTTTACTCCATGTGGGACTCAAAACTTAAACCCAAGCTTTCACAAAAGTAAACCCATTACACTTTTGTTGTCGCAATGTATTATCTATGTTCTTTTTATGCATTGCTCTAGAGGATAACATCTTTTATATTTGTTAGTCATTTTGTACCTACGTAGTTTGTTTAGTTTAGGTTTAAACACACCTTATTTTCGTGTGTTTTCTTTATGATTTACCAAAAAATCAAAAGATACATTGTACAAACGAGTTAAAATGAGTTAGGTTACTACATCCGATTCACTCTCCTTTACAACATTCGTCATTTTTATAATACTAGACGAGTACCCGTGCATAGCAACGGAATTTTCTAGCGGCAAACAACTATAGATGCGATAAAACGTGAAATAATCAAAATGCATAGCAACGACTTATCTAGCGGCAAACAACTATAAGTGTTTCGTGTAACGTTATACATAAACGTGTAGTTACATCCCATACAGTCACAATACCCTCGTAATCGCTACTCGCTATGTGGCTTTTTGCAAAATCAACATCAGAAACAACCCACGGTTCCATCTCCACAAAATGCACCTTCAAGTTTTGCAAGAAAGTAGTAAGCTCTATGCCACATTAATAAAATATAGAAACTTATAAAATGATATATGATAAAAGAAGAGAAAGTACCTCAGAGCATCCTCTACTGATAGCTTCTATGCCAACAGATCCTGTACCGCTGTATAAATCTAACCATCGACCAGGCCTCAAAGATGTAGGACAACCACCAGCAGCCTAAACAGAGTAGACATTTTTATCTCAATAAGAAAATTATAGAAGACAGTCAAATAAGGTGATCTACTACCATCCTTTTTTGTTTCAACTTCAGCCCTTGGTGTGTAGGGCAAACCATTTCCGACATTCAGGTCCTTTTGATTTCCCTCTTTCTTTTCAAATTCATCCTTTGGTTTGTATGGCAATTCCTTTTTGAGGGTATGATCCTTCTTTGTAACTTCGGTTTGCTTATTGTTATGCTTCATTTCTTTTTCTTGGATCTTTGCTTCATAAACATTTTGATGATGAGGTTTGACTGATTCATTTTTTGCTCCATTACCATATTGAGACCAATCCTGCAAATTCGGGAAATGGGTCAAAATGGGTCAAGGTTGAAACATATCCATTTAGAACAGGTCAAAACATATTGGGTTGGGTTAGGAGGCTGTATACATTAAGAGTAGATTTAGGCAACCCATATCGTTTTAGCCAATTTTTTCAATATGACCCATTTGGGATAAAAGTCAACCCAAATCGACTCGTCCATAAATAAACCGATCGAAATTGACACTTCTATTTCTTATAATGATAATGCTAACAGTTGAAGAGAATGAAAAATGTTCGTTACCTGAACAACCGGAGGTGTGTATAATTTTGTTTCCAAAGATTTGGAATTCCACATTATACCATATTGCGTTGCAATTTCTTGCATCATTTGAAGCTTTATTGCCTTAGTCGGTGGGTCCGCCTTCAAGTTGTTGACAAACTACAAGCATAATTGTTTCCCATTTAGTACTACATCTTAACTAAAAGCAATTACGAAAGATAAATCTACAGTCTTAACAAGCTAATTAAACTTGATGTAAAAAAGCACCTCAGGGTTGACGTAAGGTTCAATAGAATTTCCATATCGCTCAACAAATATAGTTCTCAGTTCACGTAACTCTGGCAGATCAGCAAATCTTGCAGCAGCAAACATCAAAGTCGAGATAGCTTCTTTGCATTCATCAGGACATTCCCTACAGGTGACACAATTGCATTAAATTTACAACCAGCACATGAACCTTATTATACTCTTTACGTAACAAAATACTAACAACAATTTCAAAAAGTTAAAATTTTTTTTACCTCTGTTTACTCATGGGTGAAAGATGAGTCAACACAAGCAAACACGACTGATCAACAAAGTCATAACACGACGACAGATTCCGGTCAGCATATAACTGTTCAACCTGTTTCATACAAGTAACTATAATTAAAAGTCTTCACCAACTACCTACAAGTTTGATTAAAAGTCTTGATTTCACATACTATGAAATTTCAGTATATCAAAGAAACATCACCATCCAGTATATAAATAATTAATATTTTATACATTACAGATAATATAGATGAACCATAATAAGTATAAAGTCAATAATAGGATATGTTGACATGTCACTAATTTTTATAAACCTTGAATCGAAATTGTTATCAAGAACTAACACATTAAAAATATAAACAAGATTAGTAATAAATTAATAAAAGTGCATGTACCCTGCTATAAGCATTGGAATCAAGATTGTTTCTCAAAAGATCAGCAACATCATTTCTCAAAAACTTGTCCATTGCATTCCTTTTTCGCCTTATTGGCTCGATTCGCTTCCTCGGACCAAAAATCAAAATAAGAATGACCATAACATAGGTTAATAAAAAAAGATGCCTCCGATCAGTGGATGATAGTGCCAGATCTTTGTGCGTGTATTTTTGAATCCCAACTCTCGCCATATATAATTACTGATTTGAAGGTTTAGCCAGCAGAATGAATCAATTAGGGTTGAAGTTAAACACTGATTCGGGTGATTTGATTTCAAAAGTGGTAACTTATTTTTGGAGATGATTGTTTGAATGTGTCAACATTAATTGATGATTGTAACATGCTATAACTTTGCAAGAGATTAAATAAGAAGCGTATGAAGGAAGAATGTATTGAAGAAGCAAGAGCAAAATGGGGATTGACCCAAATCGCATATTGATTTCCTTAGTTATTTTGCATATTGACTTTTGCACATTGGCTGTATATTTCCATATTGATTTCCACGCATGGTTCAAGTCCTTTATTAACATTGGCTGCATATTGACTTTTGCATGGAACATTGGCTGTTTATTAACATGGGCTGTTTCAAGTCCTTTATTAACATTTGCTTTATATTTCCTTTATTAAGATTTCCAGTCCTTTATTTACTTTCAAAGGGTAATTTAGGGATTACATTAATTTAAGTTTTTTCACTTTCTTGACTTGTTGACCATTTTTCCTTTATAATTAGTTAAAATTAGTTTGAATGGATCTTTATGAATTAGTTAATTTGACGTTCCAAAATCTTTTGTTGAATTGTTCTCATTTGAAACTTTTCCGCAAAACTTGAATTGAAGAAAAAACCCTTCAAATTTGGAGTTTAGCTCTAAAATTTGAATTTAACTTAGAACCAAAATTTTGATTTTTTAAAAGTTTCGCCAAACCATAACTAAAGTATTTTCAGTATTTTAAGAAATCTGACTTTTAGAAGGTCAGAGATGACTTTCAATGAAAAGTACCATTGTTCATATTTGATCAACTAGAGTACACGGAGTGGTCCTCGGGTTGCAAGCGGGTTGGGTTAACCCGCTGGGAAGCACCGCTACCGACCCAGCGGGTTGCCCAGCGGTTTGATTCTAACGGGTAGAGCAGCCAGCGAAGGGTTGGGTGTTTTGTTTGAAGAATTCGACCGTTGAAAGCAAAATACAAACGCTCCCATGTGTACGAGCATTGCAACGGCTACAATACAAAAAAAAAAAAAAAAAGTATCCCTCTTTATAAACAACTAAAATCTTCACATATTAAACCACAACTTTCACATATTTAACTACAAACAACTAAAATCTTCACCCCAAAATCATCACTTTTATCACAAAATGGATTCATCTTCTTCCTCTTCTTCGTATTGTGATCCGCCTTCTCTTTCCGACTCGTCAACGGGGAGCACTTTTAACTTCTTCCAAACGGTTTTAGACGCGTATCAAGACACCGGAAGCTCTACCGACACCCGTAGGTACATTGATCGGGAACGGGTCGAAGCGGGGGAAACACTAATGCGTGACTATTTTGTTGAAGACCCGAAATTCGATGAGTCAGTTTTCCGTCATCGTTTTCGCATGAGCAAAAGGTTGTTTTTGAAGATTGTTGGTGATATTGAAGCTAGGTTCGAGTACTTTCAAGAAGGGTACGACGCTCGGGGGAAAAAAAGTTTCACGGCTTTACAGAAATGCACATCGTCGATCAAACAATTGTCGTTTATGTATTTTTTTTTTTTTAGTTTATTTTAATGAAATGTTTAAGTTTTTATTATATAAATGTTTGATTAAATTAAATGAAAAAAAAATTTGGAAGGGTTGAAAATATGATGAATGCCTAAGAATTAAGTTGGGAGGGTTGGTTGGGAGGGTTGGAAGGGTAAAATGAGTTGGAGAGATGTTATTGGTGGAATTTGGGAGGGTTGAATGTCATGACTCCCCCTGCCCTAAGATACGTTAAATTTCAACTTATTTTGGTACCCTTTTTCATATTTGAATTTTAATGGGCAAGCCCTTGCTTTGTTTAGTTTTCTTGTCTACTTGTACAAATTTTCCAAACTTCAAATTTACGTAGTTAATGAGAAACAATGCCATCGATGAAGCTTCTTCCAATGACACTGATTGGGCTTTAAGTGAGTTTTTGTGGTCCAAATTATATTCATTTCCCGCAGACTTGCAAAGTGATTGTGAGATAATTCATATTGTTGTATTGGATGTCAGATTAGGATGAATGAATGATGCATATATGAGTTCAAAATTATAGTCTTGAAACTAGCCTGTTAAATGTCTATTAATAATGGCCACCATGTAATTCTAAAAGCCCATGTTGATAGGAAGCCCAGTCGTGTTTCAGATCCAGCTTTAATTTGTTGTCAGAATTCTATTTTAGAAAGGTAAGATTTGGGCTGTACAAGTCCTTTTTGGATACTCATATAGCCTTTTCAAGCGTAAAAAGCTCACACAATCACACTTAAATGTAATGCTTGTATACTGAATATAAATGTTGAATGCTTGTATACTGAATATAAATGTTGAATGCTTGAAATAAGTTTCTAAAAAAATTGATTATAGCTTTCATTGTCAAGGCAATGAAGAAACTTAATTAGATGTAGGAAGGAACGTCTACGAAAGTTGATTGGGATATAATTGTTTGTGAGCAACAACTTTGGAAGCATATGAGGGTTTAAGAAGACTTCAAATTAGAGATAAGGTCTAGAATTTGATATGTTGTCGACTTGTGTAGACTTTCCAAGTCAACTCATCTTATCTTCCTTTCCTTCGTCTAGTTGCCCTTCTAAGGTTTTGGGCATATACAAAATATCTTGTAGCATAAACCAGTGGTTCATAAACATAGACCCACAGCCGATATATCTCATCCTTGGATGATATGAGACACAAAACTAGAGTTCTCAAAAAAAGTTTACTTTGTACATAAAAATAAATGAACTTGCAGACATCAACCATGTGTATATGGCCCCCCTATATAGTTGGCTAATTTATTAAATTTCTCAAACTAGTACTAGTTAAACTTCTTAGACTACTTTTTTAATCAAAAAATTAAAAGTACTATACTCTCAGTAATTTTTTTTGTATGTGCAACTAATTACATAGAAGAACACACTGATTGGCATATAAAATAAACAAGAAGTTATTATTATTAATCATGCTTTCATCTACACACATTTATTTATACTGCAACTTCTTGTTAAGCTTGCAACTTACAATTTATATCTCTTGTTACAGTATTGTTTTACCAAAAGCAAAGCGGTATAACTAACAGACAACAGTACTCATATCCCTTTACAACCATTGGATTCATACAATAAGCTCTGTCCGAAGAAACAGTTGCATCAACACATGATATGGAAAAGTTACTGAATTACCATTAAGGTCAACAACATTAATACATGATTGGTAAGTGACCAACGTAAATTTATTATATGATCCTGACAACACACAATCGAAATGATAAAACTCAAACATCATAATTCAGAAGCTGATGTAAATGCACATCCATACAATTGAAATTGTGGCAAACCTGCTACGAAGTTATGTGAGAGATTCAAACGATACAACTCACTGCCTTCTATCTCCCTGCCCAATGAGGAATTTGGCCATGGATTTCGTTGCTAGAGAGATCTAATTCGCCAAGTTGTTTCATAGCTCCAACTGAATTCATAAACAAATTTAGCTTGCAAGAGGCCAATCCTAAGTATCTAAAAACATGGTTGACATAATGATTGGCATTCTTTGATTTAACAGAGAAACCGTTGTAAGAGAGATCGAGATGTTCAAGGTTTGTGAGGCTTGTTAACAATGTATCCAACTCCCATTCACCACTCAAATTATTATGTGAGTTTTCGAAATGTTTGCACATCAATATGTCCAACTAACCGATTGTTACCGAGGTATAAATGTTTTAATGATGGAAGAACAAATGACTCAAACGGCACATTTCCACTGAACATGTTATCATTTAGATAGAGATATTCTAAAGAGGGGGAAGTAAACAGCCAAGATGGCACTAATTTATGAAGGAGTGTGATATCCGGTGGGACTTGGCCAATAAAGGAACACAAGTATAGATTGAGATGTGTGAGACTATTTGAAAACCTTGCAATTTTACTTGGAATTTGAGAACCATCAAAAGTATTGTAAGCAAGGTTGAGTTTTTGGAGATGCGAAAGGTTAAAGAGATAGCTGTCAGGATGAATGACACCTTGTAGCTTTCCGCAACTAACGTCGATACTGGTAACGTGACCGGTCGAGCGGTCACAAGTAACCCCATCCCAGTTACAACAATCTGTACTTTTGTTCATCATTGTTGGATGATAATTAGAACCAAGCAAACGATCACAGTATACCGCAACGTCTTCGTTATTGATGTAGGAAAGGTTTACTTTAAATATAAGCAAAGCTTCAATGAGAACATTTATGAATACGCGTCTAGTTGCTTTCACAATAATACGATTAAAATATGTGTGTGTGGTCTACAATTAGTCAATTATGATAGGCTGTAAACATTAATTTTTTGTAAAATTATGCAAAATTCTAACTTTGATTATATAAAAGAAACTTTCAATAGAAATTATGTGGTTCACAATAATGCTTTGACTTAATGGTAGCCGTTCATTTAAAAAATGAGTATAAATTAAAGAGTTTTTTTTCATATATATCTTTTCGAAAATGCATAATTGCATATATATCCAAAGAATGCATAAAAATCATTGTACTATGTGCATCAAAAACTTGTATAAATGATATATATGCAATTATTCACTTTGGAAGGGATATATATGCAATTCTGCCTAAATTTAAAAGTAATCATGTCGATTGATTTTGCAAAGATCATCTAGAGTATTTGAGAAGGATCCTCTAAATTTGTAAACAAAACTTTAGTACCAATGGCTTAGAATCTCACAACTTTACTAAAGTTGTCTTATATAATCTTAGAGGATCCTCCTCCTTGATAATATCGGTCCAAAATCACCCACTCCCCCTTTTTTTTTCCGCCTAATTAGGCAGTTTAGTCATTTTACTTGTTTTTAAATTTCACCATCAAACTTCAAACTGTCATAACTTTCAAACGATAAAATTTTATGAAAAACCGATTTTACCATAATTTTCAGAATTTAATTATCTTCAATTTGGTATAAATTTTGATATATAAGTCCAAACTTTATTTTCATAGATTTTAAATGGATATTGATTTTCTTGAAATTTTTGACATCTTCGTCCATAATCTTGTCTAATTTAAAGACTGAATTATGAAAACTTAAAACACGAAAGTTGTAGCTTTTTTACCATTCTTTACCCAGAAATTTGAATCACTCAAATCCGATCAGGAGCGGAGCCAGAAATTTAAGTTAATGGGGCCTAAAATTTTCATTTGTTGATCATTCAACCTAAATCGTAAAAAACGGTATCTCATTCTTATATGTGTACAAAACTTAACAGGATAAAAAGTGTGAAATCACAATTATTACATTAATTTCAATGTTACAAAAACCGAAACAAAGAACTTCTAACCGATTTAATTATAAGTAATATACATTTACCGTGTCCTGTTCACCAAGAATACTGTTCACCATAGCCCCATAGGACCCTGTTCACCATAGCCCCATAGGGCACCATTTTTTCCTTTTTACCCATACCCGCCTCATTTACCCAACTTTATTTGGATCTCCTTCACAGTTTACTCTTCTTCCCGGCTCCGACACCGCTCCACACCGGCCAAAAAAAAAACCGACGAATCTCATTACCCCGATCCGGCCTCCCAGAAATAATTTTATAATGGACGCTTGGCAAATTCTAGAACCACAAATTAGGACTACTTTATCACCGTTTTACTGCTCATTTGCTTTATTCATTCTTCTTGGAGGGTTAGGGTTTCGTGGCTTTCATAAGGTTGGTTTTTCCCCTTTTGTTGTTCTTCTTTTTACTTCCGATTGCATATTTTATGAATATGGACTATTACTTTTTTCATTTGCTTCATTTCATGTGGTGGTTTGTTTTTAGTTTTCGCTGTGAATATGCTATTTTGATTTGCATATTTTATAAATTTGGTTTTAGGATTTTGGGTGTGAATATGATGTTTTGAGGTAGTTGTGTATTTATTAAGGGGTTTATTTTTTGCATTTAACATGGAAGTACTTCTTTATTAAGTTGTCAAAATATTATTGGCCTACCTTTTTTTGCTTGCGTATTTATCACACTGTTGCAAGAAATGATGTTCACATTTCTTCGCCTGCCTATTTGTCTTTATTTGAGATTATGCCCGTTGTTTGTAGTTAAGCCTTTAGAAATTTGCCGAAATTCGGATACATGTTAGATGCGTCAACATTTTATTAAAAAAACTTGGCGGTTATTATCATGTTAAGTTATAACGGTTTCTTTTGGATTAAAACTGCTGCACAATATTACTTGATAATATCGCCGTTGTTTTTAATACTTGAATTTCAAAGAATGCTATTTGCCACTTTCGTTCACTCTGTTCTTGGTTACGCACACCTTTTCCTTTCCGTTTTCAATGATGGCACGAAAACCTCAGTATCTTTCTCACAATTTTGATACTCAACCACCTGATAACGAAACACAAAACAAAGTTCAAAGGCCATGGTTTCCTGTTACCTACGGTTCACAAATTGATGGACATCAGAACTCATCTACCAATACAGATCCAGGTTAGTTTATTCTAATCTTAATGTCGCATTGTTAATATCATATATGAATTGTCAAAATCTTACTCACACTTATTTTGTATAGGCCAATCTTCTCTATCAAATGACACTTCTCAAAATTCTTCGTTGCAATCAAAAAATGGTTGTCACAAAAGGAAGGCAGATGTTGTTGTGCAGATTAGTACAGAAAACAATGAATATAATTCCAGGAATGTCAAACCCCATGTTTAGCTAGCAGCTTCACTGTCTATTTTACCAAACAATGGTTCGCCATCTGTGAAACTGTCAACAGCTTCTCAGGAGAAGCTTCATATTCAAAATAATTTTTGTCAAAAAAAAAAAATGCAACGTAAAAAGAAGCCACATGATCTGGGGAGCAGTGATAGTCAGGAGAATCAAAGTGTCGCCCGCAATATTAAGCGATGTTTAGAATCGCATGATATTAGTGATGGTGAAGGTTAGTCTATTTGTTTTTTCACAGCTACTTTGTGTAATTTAAATAGCCAAAGGCAACAAGCATGCTAATAGACTTATGTTTGTGCAGATGATACACGATGTAACTTGCATATCAGTAGCACATCTTCCATTACAGATTGCTATTATGAAAATGGTACAGCTGACCAGCCACAATATTCAGATCCCAGTTTACACCATAAACGACTGTTCTCTGCTGAAAGTGTCATAACTCAATCTAGAGTATTCGAGGATTTTGCAAAGATTATCTAGAGTATTCGAGGAGGATCCTCTAAATTTGTAAACAAAACTTTAGTACCAATGGCTCACAATCTCACAACTCAATCTCACAACTTTACTAAAGTTGTCTTATACAATCTTAGAGGATCCTCCTCCTTGATAATATCGGTCCAAAATCACCCACTCCGCATTTTTTTCGGGCTAAATAGGCAGTTTAGTCATTTTACTTGTTTTTAAATTTCACTATCAAACTTCAAACTGTCATAACTTTCAAACGATAAAATTTTATGAAAAACCGATTTCACCATAATTTTCAGAATTTAATTCTCTTCAATTTGGTATAAATTTTGATATATAAGTCCAAACTTTTTTTTCATAGATTTTAATTGGATATTGATTTTCTTGAAATTTTTGACATCTTCGTCCATAATCTTGTCTAATTTAAAGGCGGAATTACGCAAAACTTAAAACACGAAAGTTGTAGCTTTTTTGCCATTCTTTACCCAGAAATTTGAATCACTCAAATCCGATCAGGAGCGGAGCCAGAAATTTAAGTTAATGGGGCCTAAAAATTTCATTCGTTGATCATTCAACCTAAATCGTAAAAAATGGTATCTCATTCTTATATGTGTACAAAACTTAACATGATAAAAAGTGTGAAATCACAATTATTACATTAATTTCAATGTTACAAAAACCGAAACAAAGAAGTTCTAACCTACTTAATTAAGAACATTGCAAACAATCTTATACATTTACCAAAAATTACAAAACTAAAAACTGTGAAATCATAACTATTACTTCGTATATTGCTTTCACTAGAAAAAAAAATTGCCCTATTTAATTTATAGCATCACAAACCAAAAATTGTATATGTATCTACTAATTGCTACTTACATATTTTCAATTGGAAACAAGTGTTATTACATGTAATATTCAACTTCAAAAAATTATATAAAGGAGACTGTTAAACACGCTACAGGAAAAAAATAAAAATAAAATAAAAATAAAAGTAAAATAATAACACTTGATGAAAATGATAATAATACTAATAATAATAATAATAAGAGTAAACTACAAAATACATCCTTGTGGTTTGGTCAATTTCACACGATACATCCCTCCCAAAAAAGTTGCGCCATACACATCCCTCCGTTAGTAAAAGTCAGACACAATACATCCAAGAGGACGAATGGTGCAAAGATTGTCTCGTTAAGTTGGACACGTGGCAGTTAACTCTTTTTAAACAAGGGTATTTTAGTCCTTTTATTCACACCTGCACACTCTTTTTCTTCTTTAATCACCACCACAAATCAAAAACTCAAATCCGAACAACAAACACATATTCATAAACCCATATTCAAAAACATATTCACTCAAACTCAATATTCACTCAAACACATATTCATAAACCCATATTCACTCAAACAGATTCACTCAAACACTCAAACACATATTCATAAACCCATATTCACTCAAACACATATTCACTCTACACATATTCATAAACCCAGATTCAAAAACACAAACACATATATAAAACACAAACACAAATCAAACACAATCTAAATCACACTACCCGAATCTTTTGTATCACACTAACCTAATCTAAAAAGAGCCGCAGCCAACATCTCTCAAATCCCAGATCGAAAGAAAAAAAATTGACACCCCTTTTTTCTCATGATAATCCAAACAACAAATCCTTTTGATAATCCGAACAACAAGACCTTCAATGGTTTCCAGTGGCAAACGCTTAAAGAATCTTTGTCAAAAGGTTACGGGTAAGTATTTATCTCATAGTTGTTAAGATCCCAATCCTGATCTTAGGATCTTACGATTTTACGATACTACGAAGCAAAAACGATCCGGATCCTACGTAGGATCTTAACAAGCTTAAGATCTTATAGGATCCCGATCTTGACCATAGGATCTTAAGATCTACTCCGGTCCGATCTTACTTTTCTCAAACCGCAAACTAAAACACTACAAATTTATGGTTTATGGTTTTATATAATTTAAAAAACAATAGGTGATTCTTCTTAAATATTCCATATTCATAATTTATGACAACATTTTCATGAAATATTCATATAATTTCATATTTATAATATATAATAATTTGTAGATTTGAATAATATTACAAAGATCATTAAAAAATAGCATTATAGTAGGATCTTAGGATCCCGATCCGATCTTACGATCACGATCTTGCAAAGACGAAAACGATCTTATGTAGGATCCCGATCTTGAAAACCTTACGGGTAAGTATTTATCTTGTAGTTGTGTCATTTAATCGAACAAAAGAACGATGATAACATACTTGTTATCATTTTTCTTTAAGAGTTTTCGGACATGCAATGAAGTATAGTTTCAAAGGATCAATGATGGTTAATTTCTTAAGCGTTTATTTTAAGAACGAATATTTGATTAAGAGAAAAAAAACTGAGATCTATTTTCTTTTGTGTTTCAGTTTAGGGTCGAGTAAAAGTGGGATGAGATGATTGTTGGATGAGTTGTGGTGTGGTGTATGTTAAAGATTAGTGGTTAGAGATGGGTGTGTTCAGATGAGGCAGTTGTAATTAGGTTGTTGGGATTTTTGGATTTTTTGGGTTTGATTTGTTAATTTGATTTCTGAGTTTAGGTGTTTGTGTTTTGATTTGGATTTGTGTTTTGATTTTTGTTTGACTGATAAAAGAGTATAAGAAGAGTCTTAAAAGAAGAGTGACTGGGTAGGTGTGTGAATAAAAGGACTAAAATACCCTTCTTAAAAAGAGTTAACTGCCACGTGTCCAACTTAACGAGACAATCTTTGCACCGTTCGTCCTCTTGGATGTATTGTGTTTGACTTTTACTAACGGAGGGATGTGTATGGCGCAACTTTTTTGGGAGGGATGTATCGTGTGAAATTGACCAAACCACAGGGATGTATTTTGTAGTTTACTCTAATAATAATAATAATAATAATAATAATAATAATAATAATAATAATAATAATAATAATAATAATAATAATAATAATAATAAACAAAAAACTTTCATATAACTAAATCTCATTTAATATTAAGGTTGTGAATATATTTTCACGTATGACTAAAGAATTTGGGTGGGGCCAAACGTTTAATTTATATGTGTAAATGGGCTTGGGCTAAATATTTGTGTGACAAACGTTAACTTTTCAACCAATATTTTAATAATAAACGTCAATTTATTATTACCTAAGTGTTTGATTAAGCATTCATGAGCTTGCCTAACTAAAACGGGAAATAAAACCCTCACACTGTAGCTTACAACAACTCATTTCATTGACTATTTTATCAGAAATATGTGAACAAGACATTTTCTGACTATTACTGAGCATTTATGAACCAAAACGAGAGATATCTCACACACAACACCACACGTGAACCGACACAAATCTAGTAATGGTATAAACCTGTGTTCATTAAACAGAAACCAAAAACAGTGCATTTATATTATTATTATAAAAACACACTCGAGAACAATATTTATTACGCTCACAACAACCCGGGAACACACCAAAGAAATAAACCGGAACTCAATAAAACACGGGGTACGCTTAAATCCCCGCGAGCGTTACGAAACCAAAAACATTTCCAAACCTCACTTTTATTTAAACCTCTCACTTTATTTTTTACACCTTCTAAATAAAAATTCTAAACCAATTATATTAGAAATAATTAAATAAAAAAAATAAAAAAATAAAAAATAAAAAAGAAAGTAAAAAAGAGAGGATATAAGCCGACTTTTTGTTTTACTCTCTCGTTATCCCCACCACACCCCCACACACACACACGTTCTTCTTTCTCTCCCTCCTTCTGCTATGCTCTCCCCACCCCTGTATCGATTCAGATCTGGACGACCATGAGGGTTGTCATAACAACCAGGACTGAACCATCTTGTCTCCACTATGAAGTCAACACAAGAAGATGAAGCATGGGGGGGGGGGGGGGGGCGACTTCCCTAATCGACTACAAATCGATTGTTAACCAAGGAAGAAGGAGGTCAAACATACATTGATTAGGTTTTTATAACCAAATCGGATTCACAAGGGTTCCACACACACAAAGCAAAATATCAAATCAAAAACAGAAAAGTGGTAATCGGTTCTAAGTGGGAACGAGTTCAGAAACAAGGGTGTGTAGAATTGCTTGTCGAATTGGATTTAGGGCTTTTGTTTTCGTGTTTTTCTTGATCCGTTGTACCCGACTCCATTGTTTTTGTAAGAACCCTAATCCGATTTTAATTCTTTTTCTTCATTCGAATCTTTATGTTGTTGGTTTTGTTTAATCTTGATTGTTGAATAATTGACTAGAAATGGATAAGTTGGTTTTGAAATAAACATGAATCGACCTTGTTAGAAATTGTTTAAATTAGTTGTGTTAAGTGGGTTTTGATAATGGCGAATTGATAAGAATCGACCCTGAAATACTTATGTGTTTGTTGATAAATCGGTTATGTTAAAAAGTCGTGTGGTAGCAGTTTTGAGCAAGTCGAAAATCTAAGTTGCTATGGCTCATATTGCTATCCGTACTCGTCTTAGTTTCTTGTAATGTTGCATAGTTAAATCCCTCGGTGTGCTAGTTCATACCAAGAGTTGATAAAAATGGTTTTGGAGTCATTTCAGTTAAGCCGAAAGAAATGGTTTTCCCCCACTTGGCTGTGTCATTGCATCATATAAACTTGTGTCAAGATAGTGTACTAAACACTCATGGTTAACAAACCTTAGTTGTAACCTTGTCGAGCCGAGTTGTGGCAAGACTAAGACTTAGTCAAAACTTGATGTCGATGTGGTAAAGGTTTCCTCATTTGTAACCTTGTCGAGCCGAGTTGTGGCAAGACTAAGACTTAGTCAAAACTTGATGTCGATGTGGTAAAGGTTTCCTCATTTGTGTTGTGTCCTTTACGACTCCTAAACTAGTGTCAAAGTGGTTAGCTCAATTAGTGAGCCAAATGCTCGTTTTAGATTTCCAAATCTTAGTCGCGTTTCCTTGTCGAGTTGAGAAATGGCAAACTAAACTTGGTCTAAATTGGGTGTCAACGTCAGCTGAAAACTTTCCTTTGACAATGTCGAATCAAAACCAAAAACACTCAAGTCTGTATATTGTGTTTCGTTTGGAGAAAAATCATTTGAGCTGTAGCAAACTGCAAAATTCCTTATAATTAACAACGTTTACTTATATATTAATCTCCGTCATTATTCTTAATCACCATTTTTACGGAAAAATTTAAATTTTTCTTTATTATATTATTTTAACGTAATCACGATATCACAAAAATTACCAAATAACGGAACGAGTTCGTACGCAAATCACGAATATAAAATCCTACACTAAATATACATTAAATAACCACATGGGCCAAGGAATAACCTCAGCCCACCCTCCTTGTCTGCGTACTATTCACGCCAGTCCACAACTCAGCCCAACTCCTACTTACGGGTACTGTTCATCAGACTCAACTTTTTCATTTTATTTCATTTTCTAAGTCGACCAGGTACATCATAAACGCCCCCGTTTTCTCTCAACTTTTAAACGCGACATAGATATATTTTTGTACCTATTATTTGTTCCCCCACCCAAGAAATAGGACGCCAAATATCAGTCCTTAATGCGAACGTTTGATACGTTTTCTAAAGCCAAAGTATTTGGCCATTTGGCACCAACTCGACATAAATATAAATTTTCACAAAATGAACCGTTTTGAACCGGGTTTGTTCTAATCCCATTCTAATAATTATGTTTGATAATTGGTGAGTTGTTAAGAGTGTTTAACACCAAGGATATCAAGATTTCACAAAAATTCCACTTCTTGAAAACGTTAAAATTGAATTCGACCCATATGGAAATAATGTCGACATCCTCTTATTTGCTCCTCACTTCCACACATTATTGGAGATAGAATGTCAGTAAAAATCTATCTAAAGTCCACAAGATCTCTGTCATGTACAGTAGAAACATGTGTGAATATCTTAAAAACTCGATATAACTCTATATCTCCACCTATACAAAACAAGGTTTCACTAAGGAAACCTTTACCTCAAAATTCCAAGATAATGACACGTGGCATTAATTTACATCCAACGGACCATATGCATTCCAGCCTTTAAGCAATTAATGTAAACAAAAAAAAACAACATATCTCACTCTAACGGAAGATCAAACACTAATAGATTACCTCCAACAAGAAAACCCCCAAATCAGATATCCCCTAAATCATTAATACCCGAAACAGTTCTTCACCAAATCAATTAACCCTAATAAAAAATCCCTAAATAAAAATCAGATCCACAACCAACGAAGGAATCAAAAAACGTTTCTAACTTCAATTGATCATACCCCGCACTAATATATCCAATAAATCAGAAAACCAAAAAAAAATTGGAAGAAAAAAGGCCGGATCGTTATGAATAAATCAATACATTTTTTGTTGATCATGCCGACAACGACCGATGACATACCCACAACCAGACCACGATTGAAACTGTTAGTGTTCTTATGATAGAGTTGAACTTTTGATCCCCAATTTTCGAAGGTATGTTGGATATCAAATTCAAGTCTCAATTACTTTATACATGTAATTCATTAAACCTTGAAATATGATTTCTAATAAGGGTGTTTTTATTTTGAATGTTGAAAATGGTTGAGGGTTCTTTTCACCTCAAATTGGGGATTTATTAGTCCACTAATGATTGAAGGCGGTAAAATTTTGTTGATGATTAATGGTCTAATTTGAATTGTTTGAAGTTGTGTTATAGTTAAGATTACAATTATATGATTTGTTTGCAGAAATATTGGACTGGTAGATACAAACCTGAACCTTCATCAATTAATGGATATGTTTCATTTAAATTTTATTTTTGAAATCGAATCAAATTAATCATTCGATTTCTCAGTGTGTTTTTCTTTTTGTGTTTACTTTAGGTCGTTTAATCATGAATCCTATGTCTGAGCTTCTACACAATCGATTTCTCAGGTTTGTTTGTAATTTTTATATATCATTTTGTTTGGCATAATTTCGATGCATCAGTTGAAACCAATGTGGGAGACATAGGACTATGGGCAGTTGGTTCACGGGAAAAATGGTTCTCAATAATCTCAAAGCTTAGAATCTTAGCATCTAAAAAAATGGTAGTTTGTAATATCTAAGTTTTACACTGTGTTCTTGAGTTTTTTTAGTAAAGAAAAGTAAAGTAAGAGGAAGTAAACATTTTCAGCCCACTTTTGGGATGAAACACTTTACTTTCAAAATAAACCAAAATCAACCAAATGAAGTTTCAATAAGCTAACAATAAGTTTATGCATTGTGATATGAGACTGCATAATAAGCTAATAAGTTGTTCTATATGAATAGGCATAAGCAAAAACTTGAAATGTAATCTTTATTTAAAAAGTGCCTTACACTATCATATTTAATGTGTTCTCTAGAACACTAATATTGTTGGATCCCGTTAACAGAGTTGCAAACTATGGGACATTCGGTCAGGTAGACTAATGCACAAGCTCTTAGGACACTCTAAATGGATCAGGTGAGCTTAAACGTATTATGAACTGATATTTTGTGTATTTAATGGATCAGGTGTAATAACCAAATAGTTAAATTACTATTTAATAAGATGTGCTTTTCGGTAAAGGGATTTGAGAGTATCAACTTACTTTTCAAATAAATGCAAGTAAAGATTTGTCGTGCTATAGTCTTACAGTACCAAAAAGGAGGCCCTTGGATCTATGTTTTTAATAGCTAGAGTGTCTTTTTGAAATGTTGTCTTTTACATGGAAAATGACCATTGTCTGCTTGTCCCTATATTTGCTTAGTTTTTTTGTGCTCGATTCTTATTACACCTTCGTTTACTTGAATCATTATATCATATGGAAAGTTGGTTATGAGATTTTTATAGATGACATAGGTTGGATTGTTATTTGATTCTGGCTTCATTGTTGATGATATTTCTCAAATAAATTTTTTTAGCTAAATAAGTTGTTAAAGTTGTAGCACTTACCGAATATTTGTTTTTTTAAGGTACTGCAAAGGAAGAACCTAATGTTCCTATCCCATCCTGCAATGGATGCTTTATCAGGTGGTTTGTTCTTTTATGAGACACTGAATGGGATGTGGGTCTAACCTTAGGTAAATGTTTTTGAACAAATTGACATGTGTGGCGGGTAGATTTTAAAGAAGAGGCTTAGAGCTTGCACACAAATATTGTAACACACGTAAGAGCGAAATTTAAAATCAATATTTTTTACTAATAGTAACTTTAAATTACTACTATAGCCAATTGTGGTTTCAGATTTTGATGAAGTTGAAACCCGACGACAACAAAGACTCACCAAAGTCGATTTTACCTCATATTTCATCTGGAAATTTAGAGGTGGTTGCACATTAGAAGATGTATTGCAAATGGTTACTTGATAAAGCAACTACCTTTACAACCTTCGTATGATTTTCATTGGTTGTACGTGAGTCTAAAGAAACAGACATGTAGTTTTTGTTGGCACTATTTATTTGGTCTTTTAGAAGGTTATTGTTACGAGTTTTATATTTACGCGATATATATACTGGAAATATGGCCCAATTTTCACGATTGCTTTACATACATTTAGAATTCAACATTCATTATCATGAAGCTAGCCCGCCTTTCGGTTATAAATTGAATTTTGATAAAACTGATTTCGGTTATAAAAATGTTGGGTACTACCTTGTATGACAAATTTTATGCCAGTCAAGATTATGTATTTGCGTATTATATATATATATATATATATATATATATATATATATATATATATATATATATTCTTTTTATAGAATACATGTAACACATTTATATTTTGAATAATAAAACTTAATGCTAGCGCCCCATCGGGGCGGGCCTAACGCTAGTACGTTTTATATATAAAACGTATAAACCCTTTTCACCTCTACCATCTCTCACCCTCACCTCCTTTACATAATTCTCAGTCCTTTGCATCATTTAGAAAACCCAAGGAGACCAGAAACTCTCACCACTTTCATTTGGAAGCTTGTTCGAAAGAAATGGATTAATATATAAACGTATATGTTAATCTTAACGAGTTGTGAATCGTTCTTGTGTTCTAGCTCTTCCATACACGATCCTTCACCACCCTAGGGGTGTTGTAAGTCCTCACACTCCCTTTTCCATTCGTTTCTCACGTTTTTACATACTCATGCATCGCATATTAATTGTCTCGAACGTATAGTTTGTTGCTTAAATTTTTACTTATAACATTTAAACTGAGAACCCAACTCATGGCTTGCCTCCCCCGTGGAAGGCCTAGGAGTCATGAGGAACACTTACTTCACGCTCATATCATGTGCACATATACATTCGAACTTCATTTTAGACCTTGCTACGCACGCACAAAATCTGAAAATATTACAAATTTTTCTAAGTAATTTACTACTTGAAGACTGTCCCAAACGACCCCATAAATGGCTTTGTAAAACTTAAATTCATTTAACGAGAAATCAATATTTCTACTCGACTTAATTGTCCATACTACAAGCTAAATATTTCGTGTTTGTACTTAGTAATAATAAGCTTGTATAACCCTTTTAAATCAACCCAAGTTAACTTGATCACACACGTATAAAGCTCAAAATCTGAAAATATTTCTAAGTCATTTCCAACCCGAAAACTGCTCCAGGTCGCGACATAAAGGGACTTGTAAAACCAAAATTCGCTTAACAAGCATACTATATTTTTACACGACTCATTAGACCACGTTACTAGCTACATGTTTCATATTTACACTTCGTAATGATAAGCTCATTTAACCCCTTAAAAATTGCCCAAGTGAATCGCCAAATACATATTTCAAAACTAATTATAAAAGCTTAATGGACTAAAAAGCCCAATAAGCTGAAAATAAGCACACCATATAATCTAGCCTCAAAAGCTCTTTTGATATGAAAATAGTACATTAAAAATGAGCCTAGGGATAAGCCCAACTTGTCCCAAACACCCCAGATCACAAATTGTTAACGGGTCTTTAATTAGCTCGTTAAAAGCCCATTTAGTGAAAAATAAGCTCTTTTTGCAAATAAGCTGTTGGAACAAGTTTTAATAAGCTTGAATATGATCCAGAAAAATTCGGCATAATTTTCCCCATGAATTTGGTACATTTGGACTAAAAATGCAAACTAGTTTCACCCTAAAGGACTAAAACTGCCAAACGTGTAAACCTTGGACTGAAACTGCCAAAACAAAAATTTTAGGATAGAAATTGATATTATTTAATATTCCAAGCTCAGAATGCTATTTTGGACATGTAGTGGACTGTAAATGCAATTATTATATAATAAAGGACTAACGGTGCAACACTAACGCCGTTAGGGTGTAAAGTGTAAAAACACTGAAATTGCAAGGAACAAAAGAACCTTATTCATATTTTCATTTCCATATTTCATTTTACGAATTCTCGTCACGTCACGTGCATTTTGTATATTTCGTTTATTTATTATTTAACGTTCGTTATATATAAAGAGTTTAAACGATTTAACTTCCCGTATCGTTTCACCACCTTCGAGGAAACGATATTATTGGTTTCAAAGACATAAAAACAAGATAATATTATGAATAATATTATTTTTAAACTTTAGGTATTTTAAACATATCACACTCACATCACCGATCAAATCGTTATCGATTTCTCGTCTCCACACTCGTTATTCATAGTAAGTCAAATACTCAGACTATCCTTATATTCAGGTCTCGTGTTGAAGACGTTCCCGTAATCGTTCCCATAATCTTACTTGATTTCATAATTCCACTTTATCAGATACGCTCAGAGTGAGTCGTAGCCCCACTTTTAAATTGTTTACAAGTTTTATACTTTTGGGGGAGATACATGCTCAACTGTTTTAAGTTTACTTTCATACTCTGAAAACTCACATGATTTATTCCGAAGTATAACTCCTACTTACATGTTTTGAATTACTCTTTGAAAGAGATATATGCTTGTTTTACTTGCAAATTGCTTGCTTAGCTTAAACACTGAACTTGAATGATAGCATTTTCAAACTGCTTGATGTAACATGATACTGGTTTTCATTATACACATTCAAGTAACATTATGAATGTGCATCCCACTGTTATATGTTAATTCCAAAACTCCAATGGAAATATTTGCTAGAATTAGAGCACACGTATTTTGTGTACACCTTTTGAATTTATTGAAACGAATAACTTACGCGGTTACGTTGAATATCACTCAACGTAAGGCAAATGAATAACTTATGTGGTTACGTTGAATATCACTCAACGTAAGGCAAATGAATAACTTATGCGGTTACGTTGAATATCACTCAACGTAAGGCAAATGAATAACTTATGCGGTTACGTTGAATATCACTCAACGTAAGGCAAATAAATCACTTATGCGGTTACGTTGGATATCACTCAACGTAAGGTAAATGAATAACTCACTACTTGTTTTACCACTGTTAGCACTTATTACAATTATCACCTCACTCTCGAAATTATTGAAATCAACTGTTTACTCGTACTGGTATTTATTTGCAACTATCACTATATGTAACCCCTCGTAAAATCCCATGTTATTAATAATACTAATCACAAATTAATTTCCCATTATTGTCTAGTAACTTCTTTTATACGGGTTATATTTTTTTTATACGTATGTGCATATGACAACAATCACCATGATACCCCAATGAACTTGAATTTCCCCGAATAGCTCACTTGCGTACCAACTATTAAAATTACACGAATATTATAAATTACTACACCAAATGTATTGACAAACAAATACACAAAATTCACTAATCGTTACACCTAATAACTAACTATACTTAATACACATTTTATTTTCATTTCGTTTGGGCCGACCCACACCCAAGCCCACTTCACTCTCTTTTTCTTTTTCCTTTGGGCCGAACCATCACACAAGCCCAACCCACCACATTAAATTTCTTTTTCTTCTCTTTGGATCAAACCCAACGCCCCAACCCATTTCTTAATTTCTTTTTGGGTCAAAGTCACAAGTCCATAAACTAAATAACACAAACAATGCCAAATTCCATTTTCTCTTTTGCAGCCCCTGTGGATCGAACACAAGAACTAAACTCAACCTTTTGTTGCCTCACGTTAGAACACAAACCCAACCAACTTAACACATTTCATTTCTCTTTTGATGCTCTCGTTAAAATCCAACCGAACCAACACCACTTAGTTAACATTTCAAGAGATCCTAATCCTATCACTTGTACTACTCGTCTCCTCCTAATCTCTATACCCATCGACTAAACTCAAGGACCATTAGTTAGTCCACCCTTATGGATTTCATAACCACAAATCTACATACTCCCCATGCTAGATCTTGTACCATCTTTCCTTGATTCCATTCACATCACCAAAACCGTTTCCCTCCCCCTTGTTTCACTCGTATACCACCTTAAAAACCACCCACGACACGACCACCTAGCAAGGTACCTAGAGGAGAAGATGTCAAACCCTACCTTGTAGAAGTCGAACCATATAAACCCACCACATTCCTCTAACTCGGCTATCATTAAACAAAACAAATAATCACACTTAAACTTAACACTCACACACTTAACCTAAAAACAAATAAAACGCATCTAGTCTTTCCCTTGGTTACTGTCGAACGAGGAAGGAAGGAAGAGAAGAAAGAGCTTTGGGTTCACTTCACGATTAAAAGAGTCATTCGGGTTATAGCTTGGACGTAGGTTAACACTGGAAGTAACTTGGGTTTAGTTTGATTCGAAGCTTCGTTCGTAGTCATCACTCTCTTTCGAACGTCCCACCATATTTGGTGTTGTAAGTCTACACTTCTTTTCTCATTTCATTCGTATTACTCTTCGTATACACACACTACACATCACACGTTAAAATAACAAGATTCATAAACACAACACACAAGTCACTAACACGCCTAGGAATGTCTCGATAACTTCTAAAATACACGTATAACTTATATCAAAATCACCACCATTCGAATCCTTGAAACACAATAAAACGAGATAGTAAAACATGCAAGAGAATTGACCCTAGAATCACACGACACAACCTTGTTTTCTTCACACAGTCGCACGATTTAAAACCCCTTTTGTTAAAAACTATTTTGGGCCTTAACCGGGCTAACGAGCCCAAAACCAACCCAATTGTTTTACAAACTAGTTTTTGAAACTGTAAAATGTCGAGGAGGTTCAATCGAGCACCATGATCTATAATATGTATTCGAACGTTGTAAAAGAAATGAGGAAATGATAATCGAAGTATAACATTTTTCGAAATATATAACATTGGACTTGTTTTGCAACGAGTATGATTTTGAAGGGTATAAATCGTAACTTTTTATAAAAGATGGATTGAATGTGTAAATGATGTTTTTGACATAAGTCGAAGGACTAAATATGTCATTTTCAGAAAGTCATGGTTAAAAAGTAATATTAAACGTTTGGACTAATTTTGTAAAAGTTTCGTGGGTTAGGGACCAATTGTGTAAAAGTTCGAAAGATAAAATATTAATAAAAAGGGGCAGTTTTGTAATTAACAAGAAGATCAAGGATTAATGTGTAAATATATACTTTTATTATTCAAAGGTTAAATGCGTCAATTTTATAAACCATAAGGATAATTGTGCAAATGTACAAAAGTAAAATACTTATATTATTCCACATTTCTATCTTCACGATTTCCCACGAGTATTTAACGTAACATCTTGAAGTCACCATTTTGATTTCCCTAAACGACCACGTCACCTGAATACGTCACGATCTCACATATAGTCTCACATTCACCATTCCCCATATTAAAACCAAAGAGTTAATAATATTCTAAATATATCACATTATTCTAGGTCGCAAGTTGGGAGCTACTCGTTTATCTATTTGATTCACTACCCGTTTACTACACTACTGAGGTGAGTTCATAGTCCCACTTTTTACTATGTTTTCAAATCCCGTGGGGAGATACATGCTATAAAACCGAACACAAGTATTTTCTGTATGCTTTCCTGATTGATATTGCTAAGTAATATTTGCCTAAGTTATTACCCCGCCAATTTAAAAGTCCCTTTATCATGAACCATTAATCACTTGCGAGTGAACGCGAATTCCGTGAATAGATCTATTGGTAGTTGACAACCCATTTGTACTAGCCGGATTGATAGCCATAGTGTTAGCCAGATTGATAGACAAATGCACTTTATTCGAATTTGAGTATGGCAAAACTCCTACACCAGGGCATATATCACCCATATTATTGCTATGATTGGGATATTAATTATTATTACACCTACACGTTAAGGTTTGGTTTCATGAGACTTAGTGCAATATTTATATATTTGATTATTACCCCTGCAATATCATTGTTTTCACTACTTTATATCTTGTGTTCAAACTATTACAAATAAAACACTGTGAATTCACTCAACCTTTGTGTTGACTTTTTAAGCATGTTTATCTCAGGTAATTAAAGAAATCTCAAGCATGGAGTTGGCACGAGCATGGAGAAAAGACCCACCTTTATTTTAAATAACTATATCATTCTTTTCAAACTCATCATCACTTTTGTGAACTACTACACCCTTTTGATAACAAATTTGTAACCTCTGAATATTGAGTTTTCATTGAATGATATAAAATTTCCCCTTTTTAACAAATATCTATACTTGGACTGTGATTCAGTTAGTAATATCCCGTTTAAGGTCTTCCGCTGTTGTTTAAAAATTAACGGGGTGTTACACTATACACCACCGTACACCACTGTACATCACTTGAATCTATTGAAATAAATTGTTTTCTATTAAACTTTATGAACTCACCAACCTTTGTGTTGACACTTTTAAGCATGTTTATCTCAGGTAATTAACGGAGCAGGACAAGACACGGAGAGGGCATTTTAACTCTGATAAATTACATGGTGTAAAAATCAAATATGTCATTCTTTTCAAATTATCTTACCCTTTTATGGGATTTTATTACATTGATATTTCACTTTTGAACAAAAGTATTATTTGAATGACAAACAACTTTCAAAACGTCTCTTTCGAGCCGTTTTCTATAATTATGACTTCGAACCTCACCGTAACACCCTAATTAGTCTTTCGCTGTTATCTCATAAATTAGGGGGTGTTACATGAGCCGAGCCCATGGTAGAAATTGTTATGGGTTTAACCCAACTTGGGGCAAGCCCAACTAGCAACAAAACATATTAAGTCTAAAACGGGCCAAGCCCAATTTTAAATAAATAAATAAAACTTGGGCCAAAGCCCACTTCGAAAACTCAACAGCCCAACTATATTTTTTTTTTACAAAAATGGAAATGAGCTAAGTATTTTTCGATCATTGACAAATTCGTACCTGAGCTATTATCGTGACTCATATTCGTCACATGTATATCAATATCGTTGTCGCGTTACAGTTTATATTTAAAACACAAAGAGTACATCAACGACAAAATATACTTGAATAACACATTTCGGTAACTACACATGCTACATAAACTATTTAAAGTTATACGTGCTTGAAACGGGATAATTACTAAAATAGCCCGATTGCCCAAGTGCTAAGAGTATCTATCCCGATCTCAAAAAATTCCCCCCTTAGCCCAGGGCAACTCGTATAATCACGTATTGTACAGTAGTGTATTTTGGGCAACTTTTATTTGTTGGGCAACCGTATACTTTACAGATGGTTTTTTGGTCATTTCAAGAATTTTACACTGTTCACTGCTTTCATTACTGTTCATACCGTATTCGAAAATAAAAATTTAAAAACAAACAGCATCTCCTCTATACACTTCTTCCCTCCATCTCGTTTCACAGTCACGGTCAAAAAAAAAAACTCGGTTTATGTTCGCGCTTGTTTATCTTGTTACACTATTATTTCAATCTCCAATCTACTACCATTGTTTTCCCTGATTGTCATCTGAAAACAGAGTAACTGTTCATTGAACAGTGTTCCAATAAAATCATTTAACACCGTCGATTGTTTGTTTGATTAGAAAAAATGTGGTATAATATGGTATGTACAGCGTATTACGAATCTTTATTACATTTGTTTTGTATCGTTATTGATTTTTGTTTATCTGGTATAATATAGTGTTGTTTGTTTGTTTATGCATTTATGTGGATTATGATTTGATTTTTGTTTTAGGATGTATTTGATAAGCCACGATTTTGGGTTGTATCTGATACGCCATGCCTGATTCAAATAAGGTCATAAGCAAAACACCCTATTCTTATGGTCCAACACTAAGTGGTTGTAGTTAAGTTGTAATCATCTGAACTGTGTATGATAGTGTTTACGCTGGCTGTATACATGTGTTCAAACTTATTTTGTTATGAATTGTATGTTCTGAGTTAACATATTTTTTCCTTTTAGGACTATGAAGCTAAACTAATCATTAGTAGCAAACTCAACTACTTTTGGTTGATAAATCAGAAATTAGACGCAAAACGACGGAACTTGTTTAGGAGTACCTGCTTTGGAAAATGGTTGGATTTGTTATACTTTGAACATGAAACACACCTCATTGACTATATGGTACGGAAACATAGAAAGTGGACGAGTCTCATTATGATATGCCCTTTATCTATTACCTAGATGGACATACTCTGCATTTTGGTCGTCCTGAGTTTTGTCTAATGACGGGGTTGCGGTTTGGAAGTGTGAGCTTTGAGTTATACACTTCTGGTGCTCTCAAATTTCGTGATAGGGTGTTTCCTGACAAGCGAGGTTTGATTGTAACCAACTTAGACCTTATTGGTGTCATCGAGGATGAAGAGCAGTTTCGCAAGCTATGTGATGAAGACGCAATACGGATATCTCTTTTGTTAGTCTTAGAGGTGATCTTTATGGGTCGTTTATTGACATCCCAAGTTGATGACACATTGATGAGGTTGGTTGAAAACCTAGAAGCTTGGAATGCATTTCCGTGGGGTGAACATATTTGGACCCATTTATATGACCAACTTCATAATGTAATGGATAAGCACACGGATAACCACCTTTTAGTATTGAAGAAAAACCCAAAATCTGTTCCGACCTATACTTTGTCTGGATTTGTATTTGCTTTCCAGGTTTGTATTTATTTTTATTAATAATATATTTTTCAGCCGAACATTTTGATGGACTGATTGATATGTTTGTGTTTTACAATTTGTTTAGATTTGGATACTCGAGTCTTTTGAAAGATCTGAACGTTGGTGGAGTAAAGACCCTAATGTGATTCCAAGAGCTATTGCATGGTCTATGAAGTCACCATTCAAAAGAAGCGACCGTTCCTACCTTTTTTCAGAGGTCACTATTTTTTTCTATTTGTATTTACGTAAAATAAATTGTTGAATCCCTGTTGAGCAATGATCTTTTTTTCTTTTTCTTGAATTGAAACAAAATTAATCACTACGCCGAATATAATGAATAATCTTAAGGAGAGCAATGAACACACATAGGTAGGAGCCTGTTATTTTTGTACTATCCCTTATGCTTCTTTCTAAGTTGCAGAACCAAATCATGTATGGCATCCTGTCTCTCTTTCGGAGTATACATTTCTCTTTCCTCCTCCCGAGTTTGCATTGTCTTTTTCTTTCCAACTTGTAGGATCGATGCCTTGATTGATCTTTGAGCCAATAAAAATCTCTGTATGACAAACTTATATTTATGCGGAAACTAAATATAAGATTGTGAAGAAGACAATGACTAATGAACTATGATCCTAGAATAAGTGTAACTAGAATAACTGTAATACGACTAAAAAATAAGCAACGACCAGCAGCAATAAACACTGCCAGCAGGAACACACCAAAGCTACCAGCAGGATTGCACTTGCGCAGCAGCAAGATTAAGTAACCAGAAGCAACATCTTTAAAGCAAACATTTCCAGCAGCAACCTCTATATAAAAGCAGCAACATAATATAATCATCTCCAATTAAGCTGGTTACCATGTAATTCTCTTGATCTTGACTGCTACTATGACAATGTGTACATCAAATCACTTAAGTTTCATACTATTCTCATCACTTCCAGGTGTGTTATCTCCTGTGAGAGGTGAATCATTAGAAATTAATGGATTTGATGTCTCTTTACCAATAGCCATCACTACTGGAGTAGCCAATGTTTTTGTGTGTAAGACCATGGTACATTGATAACCATATGATTTTTAGTAAATCATCAACTATAAACGGATTTGACTTGTCTTTACCTGTAGCCGTTTGCTCAGGACTAGCCAATTCTTGGTTACAGCAGAACCTTGGTGAATTGAGTACCAAATATGGTTTTCAAACTGCCTTTACCACAAGCCATATGCATGTGGGCTAGCCAATTCTTAGGAAATCCAACTTTGTTGTGATCTTCTTTGTATTCAAGGGTTGCCATAGTGTTGAATCAGGGATTGAGATGTGCAAATAAGAAGGAATGAGATGTGCAATTGATTTGAGAGACTGCGGTTATTTTGGGAGAGGAATTTAATATTTAGTTCGTGAATACGGTTTCCAAATTTAGCAGCTCTAAATTCTAAATTTCTCGCGTAAACTTTGACTAATTTGAATTTAATTTATTCCCAAAATTAATCCCCCAAATTCTTAAACGTTCGCAGCAATGAAGTCAACCAGAGTACCTTTGAGTAAAAAACACTACCAGCAGCAACGTTAAGTCAACCGGCAGCAATGAGATGGTCAATCGGCAGCAATGAATGATGTGTGACTAACGTCAAATCCCCAATTAACTCTAAACCAACCCAACATTTAATTCCATTAACCTCCCCTTAAGGCTATATAATCCCTTGAAAAATCAATCACAAAGAGTTGCTTGCAAATGAAGTAGATTTGACAATGGGGTTAACACAACCAAGAGTATCTGACAATAATCACAATCAATAGTTGTATTTAGTATCTAATGAACTTGAAGCTGCACTATCTTCAAAAGTCAACATTAGGCGCACAAAGTTACTTGTGAGATATAATTGTCGTTCAAACAGTTGTAAGGTTACATATTTTATTTGTCCCCGTTTATTTGTAGGAGTCGAATACACGTTTAGATCTCAAGCCGAATACACCTGAGTACGAGTCTTCATGGTGGATACAGAGCCAAGAATTCTTCCAAAACTACGTTCCCAGGGCTGCAGCCACATCCAATTACACCCTCTTCGATGCTTATCTTAACAGGTTGTCAAAGGCACGCAAACGGGTCAGTGAGTCGTTGAAAGTAAAATCCACTCAACGTAGGGCTGGTAATAGTTCACCAACCAAGAGGCTTAAGGACCGTGTCCTTGCTGAGCTTAATGGCCAAGTATTGAAACTTGAGATTATTATTGAGGTTGCGTTTTATTCAGCTTACTATGTCAATAGTATGCACTCTGTATATACGGGTTTATAATACATGTTATAATATTACAGGTTCTTGCTCGTGAGAGACCTGGCGGACTGCAGGTACATTTCAAAAAAATATGAGTACCTACTTTGACATCCACCCTGTACTTTTTTACAAAAAATATAATGATTTGACAGGAGAAACTGGATATTGAGTCACATTTTCCTAACACGAGTTCTGAATTTTGCCATTCACTTAACAAATTTTACCTGAAATTGATTGCCTTGCCTGATTCTGACGAAGAACTAGCTCAGGTAGAATACGTTATTCCAAATTATCCGTATACCCGATTTATAGCGTAATATTATTTGTGCGGCATATGTAATCCACAATATCCTGTTGCAGGAGTATCTTATTCAAGAGGAATTGAGATGGGCGTTGGCAGAGGAAGAGAGGTTGCAGTTAGAAGAAGAGAAGATGATGGCAGAAGATAATATGAAAAGACAGGAAGCGGCTAAGAGGTTGCGCTTGGAAGAAGAAAACATGTTGAAGATGGAGGAGGAGAAGAAGAAACGCAGAATATCATTTCTGAATTCGAAACACTATCAAAGATATTTGGCTCGGTTACCACCGAGCAAGAGGCGAAATTATTTGGAACCTGATTCGGAATCAGAAAATGCGGAAAAGGTTATAGTTAGCATTAAGAAACACGGCCCTGACGTTAATAACCCACGTACCGCTGAATTGCTGACAAGAGTTCAACCTTGGGTTGAGGTATTGCCATGATCTAAAGTTGGTTTACATTTTCTTTTGTTACCTCTTTTACATTATATGTTATAAATTTACCCACGTTTGTAGGATCTATCTCGATGGTTCCATACCGTGGAAAATGTCTGGCTCACCGATGATATTGAAGTATTTCTTGGTCAACCGGGGTACACTCACCAGTGTAAATTCCCATGGTCCGAAGACCACACCGTTGATCGAAATTTCTGGCTACGCTTAGTTTGCTTAGACCCTGGTAGAAAAGGTTGGCTAACTGAGCAGGTGAGCGTACATGCATACTCTAATTCATAAATAAGGTTACCTCTCACCCTTTCTTAAAACACTTATTTGCAGCACATAGACTTGTGGGTTGACTACATGTGGCATGTAAGACCTAATAATGCAAACTGGGCGATGGTTAGCTGTTACTTTTTTCAGCTTCTTCTTCAAAACGGCACACCATCTTTTTACGCAGATGGCCAGAGGTATCCCTGTCCATGGAGCGATGTGGATCAGGTACTACGTTTATGTGTGGGCGGTTAAAGTTACATGATGAGTCAAGTTGTTGTATATGACCATTTTTTACTAAAAGTCTGGTCTTTTGGCCGTTTAAAGATAGTATACGTAATTATTGATATGTCGCCTACTATAAGGATTCATCAGAAACCCTGTATATTGTAGGTTTTTATTTCGATCAACCAAACGGACAAACACTGGTGTCTTGCCCAGTTTCATATACGATCAGGAGTGGTGACATTCTATGATAGCGGCGACACATATGACTATGACACCCGTGACTGGTATATCCGCGTTAGGAAGTGCTTACAGGTCCGTGTTGCTAAAATTTTTATTAATACCTTATTTTTGTGCTTGTGGTTGTGATTCTTGTCCCCCTCTAACATCATCATCATCCAATGTTTGGGGGTTGATGAGTTGGTATACTTCAGTTGTAGTATTGCATGTGCCAGACTGTTAGCATCATCCAATATGTCAGCGGTAGAATCAAGTTGATTCTCATCAGCAGAATCAACATGATTCTCAGCAGTAGAATCAGTCTTAGCAACTTTGCAACATCTTCAACAGCAGAACCATCTTGAGCATGCGCAGCACATAAAGTTTTAAGTATTTCTACTAGCTGCTCCCTTGTTCACCTTTTCAGGCACAACCTCATTACCTCTCCATATCCAACTCATATGCGTTGCCTCCACTATCCATATACAAGTCAACGTCAGCACTCTCCACATTAAACCATCCTGACCCAAACATTATTCAATTTTTGCTGACCCTCCAAATTCTTTACCCATTAACTTAAATCATTTAACTGTACGTTGTTTCTATATTCAATTAGCGAATATTAATATTTTTGAATACCATATCTAGGTCACATACAAGTATCTCAAAGTAAAAAAAACATATGTCTATTGGGGAAATGTTTCAACCTTGTTGACCAATTTTAAAATACAAGTATCTCAACAGTTTGTTAGGAATTATTAGAATAATGTTTATTTTCATTGCTGCTGTTAGTGTAGTTTCATTCCTGCTGGCAGTGTTGGTTTCTGCCGATCATGGTTCCTGCTGGTAGCATTGTTTAGTTTCTGCTGGCAGTGTTTGTTACTGCTGGTCATGGCGTATTTTTTGTATGTTTGTTATTTTAGGAAGAGAAACATACGACATTGTGTTTTGAATACCATATGAAGGTCACATACAAGTATCTAAAAGTAAAAACAACATATGTCTATTGGGGAAATGTTTCAACCTTGTTGACGAATTTTAAAATACAATTAGCGACTAGTATAATTTTTTTGAATACCATACGTAGGTCACATACAACTACCTCAAAGTAAAATTCCATGTGTCTAGTTGGGCTATGTTTCAACCCAATTGCCCAATTTTAAAAAAAAGTTCCAAAGTAGTACTTGTAGTGGAAGGGAGCCGTATATGAACTTCATTGTCCACAATCATTTCATTTATCTTATCCGCATTATTAATATTTGGTTTAATTTACTTTTATCTAATATCCGTTTATAACATTTGGCTTATTTTCGCTAAATTTGACAACAAGTTGCCCAAGTTGAATTGGGTTGCGTTGTAAATTAGTGGACATGAAGGCATCAGTTTATGACAGTCTCTTGCCACAATCATTACATTTCTCTAATCCGCCCTAATAATATTTGGCTTACTTTTCATTTGTCTAATCCGCATTAATAACATTTGGCTTATTCTGCCCAGCTTTGATGAAAAGTTGCCCAATTTGAAATTTGGTTACGTTGAAAATTAGTGTACAGTAAGGGGCAGTTTATGACGCTCTCTGGCCACAATCATGACATTTGTCTTATCCGCCCTAATTATATTTGGCTTAATTTTCATTTGTCTAATCCACATTAATAACATTTGGCTTATTTTGGCCATCTTTGATAAAAGTTGCCCAATTTGAATTATCGTTGCGTTGAAAATTAGTGGACAGGAAGTGACCACTGTATGACACTGTCCACAGTCATTTAATAGCAGCAGAATTCCGGTTTAACAATATCGGGCTTATATATTAAACAATATATTGACATGACCCAACTATTCACCAATTAACAAACCTAATTTATTACCGTTGACTAAATTCAAATGTAAGGGTCACCCCACTTTTAAATATTAAACGATCCATATAATAGTGCAATTTCATACCATATTTAGAACCCTACTCACCTTTACACACACAAAAGCTTTCACTTCGAATATCTATGGATCAACAAAACCTTTTGAAGGATCTGCTGACCAGTTTGGTTAAAACTAATATTGAGCGTGACTTTAAGCTCATAAACTCACTTCAGATGGAGGTGGTAGAGCTCACACGCCGTTGCAAGGAAAGGGGTGACCAGATCAAACAGGTCCAAACTGTTGTTGGGTCCAGTCTCGCAACTAAGTGTTTAGATTTGCTACTTCAAATTCAAGATGAGGACCTTGAGAAGAGTAGGACACTGATGATACTCATCAGTGAAACTTAAATCAAAGTTCTCAATACAATCTCATTTCTGGCAAAGATGCGCAATAACTGTTGAACCTCCATCCCTGGCCTGCTATGTGCTTGCTCTTTATTCCTGTCACGCTATAGTCTCTTGTGCTTTGTGTTTTGTGTTTTGTGTTTATCATCCGTGTACCTCCAGTGTTGGGTGTACTAGTTTTTCATCTTGTAATGAAATTAAACAAGTTTATGTAACAATCAGTTTGTTAACTAATCAAATGGTACAACACTGCATATGAAGTAAGGAACACTAAACCTTAAATAGCTTAACAAATAATCTGAACTAACTATCACCAAAAAAATAAACAATTAAACTGTTTATGGACAAACCTTGCTGGTAAATGGATCACATTTAATAGCGTTACTTACAAAGTGTACCTTAAGATCTCCCGTCTATGTATACTTACATTTTATCCTATTATACAGGCTCGACTTCCACGGGTTCTAGAACGTGCCAAAGTTTTCGATAAGAATGGAATGCGTCCGAGCGAATATAACATCACGTTTAGGCTTGAGGAGAAAGTTCCAAAGCAAGGGGGTATCTTTGGTGATTGTGGTGTGTGGGTGTTATATTTCTATATCGTTTGTCACATGGTCTATCGTTGGATGTTGATGACCCCGTTGACGTTGCGTTAGCGTATCGTGAAAAGATGGTTCGGTTTTATTACAAGCATAGATATTACCCTATGTTCAATTAGTTTGTTTATTTTTGTTCATCTTATGTGTCCTTGTTGTATTCTCAACCTTTAGTTATCAATATAATTTACTCCCCAAAAAAATAGTGCTATTCTTCACACTTATTTGGCCACGGTATGGTCAACCGTGGACTTATTTTTTTATGCGGATAATAATTTCGCTACATTTATAAGTGTCACAAATATTTTAAAAATAAACCACATATATAAGTGTGTAAAATTATAATAAAGCTACACTAATATGTGTAGCAAATGTTTCCTCACTTTTTATTATAAACATTATTCGCATTTTTTCCACACTTTTAGTTGTGGACATTCAAAAAATATTTCCACACTTTTAAACATATAAATTTGGATAATATCTCCACACTTATATGTGTAAAAATATTTTGTGACACCCATTTGGCCATTTGGCCTTTAAAACGTGAGAAAGTGTGGACTCAATAATTTTACACCTTCTTAAACGTGGCCATTGGGCCTTTAAAATCTGGATAATTCAACTAGTTTTTTGTAGTGAATTAGCTTGTAAAATTAGTTTACAACATTATATGACCGTAAACTTTGGCAAGTTAACCAACATGGGTACATATAATTTTGTGTTAATACAACGATACAAAAACACTAAAAAAAGTCTTCAATTTACTAATACATACAACCCTTAATACCTCTATAATATATTTTACTTTACATTATTACAAACTAATTCACTCTTTCTCACTTGTTCCTATTCAACCAAATGGATAGCATTTCTTATATATATATATGTTCGACTAACTTACCACTTCATTAAGTCCCACTTACATTATTACTTGTTAAATCATCATGGACCCTCATCAAACTCCTCCAAAGAAAGTCCCTGCAAACCCCCATGCTGATTCGGCGGACATCAAACAAAGGTATGCATGTATATGTCTTAACTGTGTAATGTAATCATATGCTTAGTTGCTAACTTTTATTTATTTTGAATAAATTTATGTTTCTTGTGTACAGGTCACACGTCATCACTACTACACATATAGTCCTTGAGATTAACTATGATGGTGTTTTCTTAGAATATTCAGGCTTAAAGTATGAATATGGCAAAACAATGACATTGAAGGTATGCAAGTCGAACAGGATGAAATTGGATCAGTTGCTTGACTTGTTAACCTTGCAACTAGATCAAGAAATTCGTTTTTTGTATTTTTGTTGTCCAAGACATTCTCTAGCAGAAGGCTTGCATTTGATTGAAGCTGAATGTCATATGCGAAAGATGTATGACACGGCTGAGTGTTATGGTTTGCTCCATTTGTATGTTGTCCATGCACCACAAAACCTAGCAGGTTTCTATTATAAAAATCTTACTTATGATTTTTATGATGAGGAAATTTTGTTAAAGTTTAAAAAACATACGGAAGCTATGCTAGTTGCTACATCTAAATCGGCTGCTGCTCTGGAGGCATGGGAGGAGGAAGAAGGTCGTTCACCTCCTCTAAGAACACCTCCTTCAGAACTGAGAATCAAAGGAACTAATTTTAAATGTAGAAATCTTTTTAAAGACTTTTTGCATAGTGACTCTATCGTTGATGGGCTTTATTTTTTTGAAGAAGATTGCATGCCAGGTGTTGTTGGTCTCGATGTTCCTGCCATTGACGTTGGGTGGTCTCGCTCGCCGCATTATGAGTGGCAAAATGCTGTACTCAGTTACAATGGTTCAAAACTGCCAAGTCTTTCTAATGATCACTGTTTTGAAGACGAGGTTGTGCTGGATGTGGGTGGGTCAGCAGTTCATGAAGAAGGTGGGACTAGTGTGCATCCTACGACCGGTCGACGTGTTGGGAAAAAGAAATACTCAAGGAAGTTCAAGTTTGGATCACGAACTTCATATTTGCGGAGGCGAAAAAGGTTGATGTATCATAAAGCTCTATGCAAGCAGCGGAAGAGTGGAGGTATTGGAGAAACAATAAGTTGGTTCCTTAATGATAGAAAGTTGCAATCTAGGGTTGTTGTAATGAAAAGTTGAAAACAACAAGATTGTAATTAAATTAAGAAAAAAGGTTAAATGCCATGCCATACCCTTTTTGGATACATCGTTATATTTTTTGTTGATCATATTTTCTTGCTACTTGTTTGACCACCCCATAAAACATAACAAATGCTAGGGCAACCGATTATTTTGGCGGGTGTTTTAGTACTACCAAACATACCCGCTTATAAACCTAAAAAAAAAAAAAAAAAAAATAAAAAAAAATAAAAAATGTCAGTATCTAAGAAAGGATAATTGTAACCATTTTAATCCGATTAACCATGAAGCAGAACATGCGAATGCCTTGTATGACGAATCAATCTATCTTTATTTATATAAAACACTAGATTTGCAAGAGGAAACATATTACTCGTATTTACTAACAAAAGATACAACTTCATTTCATTCCATGGACTACATCTAATCCACGCCACTACATTATTTTCCTATTATCATCCCAAACCCAACACAAACAACTGCAAAAGATCCTATCAAAATGAAAAACAATCGCTCATACAGCTTCAACTTTGCCTTTATATCATTCAACTCTTCTTCCATTATTGACTTGTCCAAAGCAAGAGCATCAATCACCTGCTGGTAGTCCACAGTCTTGTTCAATCGTTTGGCGTTTTGTAAGAATCCATACACCAAATCTTTATAGTATTCACTTGGAAGATCACCATCTAAAAAGTCATACACTTCACAAACTGAGCATTTTACAAATCGTTTACCCGGATTTGTCCTTGTTGTTGAAGTCTTAACTGTGAGTCGAATAGCACACCTACAAAAGTATTCAATTTTACCATCAATTACTCGGGTTGTCGCTCTATTTCGCGAACTCATACTTTAGGGTTTCAAGATTTAAAACAATTGGGAAATAAGGGAAAGCAGTTGGGACTTGGGAGCGGGGGTGTTTATATAAAGGACTAAAATATTTGCACGTGTGAGGCCTTATTTTATTTTTGTATAAATCCAATTTTTTTTACTAAAATAAGACTTATAAAAACTTTAGAGTTAATTTGAAAAAAAGGGACCTTATACTCGAACGGGTTGAACACTTTTAGTACCCATTCTTGGGGCACATAACGGGTTTAGTCCACTGACCTATGACCATATTATAACCAAGTGTGAAACCTGGTTTTACTTGTGTAAGAGTTTGGGTGAATAATACAGGTTTCTTGAGTAGGTCGTGTGTATGCTTAAGCGAATTTAAAGACCTTTTTATTGAAGATAGTCATTCAATGTTCGGTTGGTAAACTGTTTCATGTACCTAAATTTTTTTGCACATTGTGTTAAATGGGAGTGAATGGAAATTGGTCCTTGACTGTGCAATTTGACTTATTTATGGTTTAACCCATAACTGTGTAATTTAACTAACAGACAATAACTGTGTAATATGTGCAAAATGTGCAGACTTTTAGACCATAACTTTGTGAATATTTTGCGAAAGTTGGTTTAAACCATAATTCTGTTATTTGACTTTTAGAAGTCAAATTACAATGTACCAAATTTGGTAAAGGGACAATGTACATGCTGTAAACAGACAACGACTTTTACAACATAAAATACAGGGACCATTTTAGAAATTAAGTCAAAAGTTTATTATAAAATTGCACGTCTGAGGACCAAACGTGTAATTTGCACGGGAAACACTGTAACCCCACATATCCTTTTTGTTCCCAACAAACACAATATCCCCAAAAAGCAGATCAAACCCTAGGTCATTGTCACCACACGAATCCAAAATAATAAAATTGCTGTCCTTTTCATCTTTATATCACGTATTCTAGGTTTGTTGTACTTTCCCATAACTATATTATTCCTTTTTTTTTTGTTCATATAAATATGATGTTACAGTGAATAAAGAAGATTTTTATTATTTGATTATTTTTGTTTTTTTTTTATTTTGTGCAACGTACTTAGTTTGTTAATTATGGGTTGCCAAAAAGCTACATAATTGCTTTTAGTTTGTAACTATAAACTATACTCATGTTTAATTAAGTTTCTTGATGAAAGTTGAGTTCAAAGTACACAAATATGTGGAATTTGCTCTCGATCCACTTCGTTATGTTGATGGGTGTGTTGGGAACGTTTGGTGTTTGACCTCTGACAGGGGTGTTTTTACTAGGGCACTTAATAGTCTTATAAATGACATTGGTGGTGATAAATGGGCTTTGTTTTATTGTAAACCCAACATGTCACTTGCAAATGCTTTAAACTTTGCTACACATTGATACAGATGTTCGTAGATTTTCCAGTCATGCTTTGAAAAATGGTCCATGGACCTGTTTATTGCTCACAAGCAACAGCCATTATCAAAGTATTATTTTAACAACATGGTTTGGCAAGAGGAGGGCGCTGGCCAGTGTTGGTGTAGTTCAACTCCGTTCAAGTACAATGAAAATGGTTGGTTGGATGTCAATGAAAATGGTACATATATAGGAGGAAGTGGAACGGGTTAAGAAAAAATGTTACACGAGGTTGGCATACAAATAGCGAAACCAAATGGTTCAGATAAAGCTAAATCGAAGGTGTTTGAAGATGATCTGCTGGAAAGAAACATAGTTAAGGGTAGAAACAAACGAACTGAAACAATGAATCAATTTGAATGAAGCAACCTTTATCATTTTCCAAGTAGTAAAAACATACAGTCAGGGCCTTCATTAACGGGCGATCCAATATGGTTGAACTGCAATCTGATTGATTGCTCGTTGGTACGTTTATTTACTTGTATTTTCAATTTAATTTACCACAAACACACACAACCGCTAATTGTTTGCCTCCATCAAACTTTCATAACATAGTTTAATACTAATGTTTATTACACACCAAACGACCCACACTTGTTATTCTTAGTTAAACAAAACATAGTACCAACTAGGAAGTGAGTGCATGCATTTAAATATAGGGTGTGTCATTGGGGGTCCTTTACTGTAAAAACTTGTCTGGAGTAAAGAAATCTGACAGCGAATTAATGTGTGGATTGGATGAGTTCGGCTGCTCCTGTGCTTGACTTGAGTTGGGTGCCTCGGCCGCATTCATCACCCTGTGCATAAACTCTGAATTTGCGTCGGGTTGTGTTCCGTTACTTTGATTAGATGAACCCTCCACCACACGGGTCTTTTTCCTTGGACCGGCTGGACTTTTCTGTATACAGGTACACATAAACATTAGGGCCCCAATAATCACAACTACTTAATTGTGGCATAATAAATAAAATTTCAACCTTTTCTATCACAATTGTTGCATTGCACGTTATCCGGTTATGTCCTGGCCTTCCACACCTTCCGCACGTAATGATTGTAGGCACCTCGCCTTGAGAGGGAATTCTGTTTCTTTTTTTGGGTCTACCCGGTCGCCTATTGCAAACAATAGGGGGTGATACAACTTGGATGTCGTCTAGAGTGTCCCACATCGTCATGTCTTTTAAAGGATAAACCATGTCTTCGTATGTGCCTTTAAGTGTTGTATTATAAAAAACCCAGCTTTAGCCAGTTTCTTCACACTAGTCAGCCCTTTCAAATCTACCAACAGCACAGACATGTCCGCATGGTAATCCCGAAAGCTGCCATTGTCGGCAAGTGCATTCACCCTGTTCCAAATCAACAATATGCCTTTTTTTTTTGTGTCCCGTACTTCATACACTCTGTCCTTGTCAATCCCCAAAACCTTCCAGTTTGCACTTTTGGCCATTCTGCCATTCACTTTTGCAGTTGCCCATTCAGAAAGATCATCATCCGGGGCATCTAACCATAAATAATAAAGTTTGTTTAGTGTCTAGTATTTCATTATTCTTCAGTAAACGTATTGAAATTAAAACAATCTATTACCTGCATATTTTGCTCGACGGTGGTAATACCAGCTCTGAAGAAGACCTCTATACCATTCCATCAGCGTTGTTATCGGGTAGTGGCGCACAAGCTTTGTTAAAGCATTTATGGATTCGACACTGTTTGAGGTTAAATAATTGTACCTCTGCCCAGGCAATGTGCCCTTGACCATTTCTCGACGCCTGCTTCAACAAGTTTTTTGTGAGCCTGTCGTCTTACCGAACGAATATCAGACATTAGCTTTGCAAAATCCTCCGTTGTGTACGCTTTGCATGTCTTCCAGTATAAGCATTTCAGTGTATCTGTCTGCATCTTTGTATTTTAACATCAAATGACGACAACATTAGCCGTGAAAGGCATTCGGGAATACAGTTTTACATGCCAGGATGATTCCGTGATGTCTGTCAGATATGATGGCCAAATTAGGAACTTCCCCTATGCATTCTTTGAGTTTTCGTCATAAACCAAGTCCATGATTCACCAGTCTCGCCCTGAGCAACACCGGTGGCAAGCGGTACTATCTGATTGTTTCCGTCCATTGCAACTGCGACAAGATTTGTTCCCTGGTATGTCCTTTTAGATGTGCGGCATCAATTATGATGAGAGGCCGCATATAACACAGGAAACTCTTAATCTGGGGAAGTACAATGTAGCATATATCATGGTACATAAGGTTGAAAACATATAAACAGATACAAAATAAAATAAATATAAAAAAAAAATATAGAGATTATATATATATATATATATATATATATATATATATTTAATATATATTATATTTATATATATATATAATATATATATATATAATATATATTATATATATATTATATATATATATATATATATATATATATATATATATATATATATATAACAATTTATTGTTTATTGTTAATTGACAAACGACTACCTTAAGTAATAACAATATATTGTTTGTTGTTTGATATGACAGGTGCGGTGTGCGCATATGATGGATGTGTTGCTTTTTTGTTTTAATGCACGTAATATTGATGTCTTGCTTTTGTTTTAGAAAACTAGGTATCAGAAGTATGTTGCAAAAAAAGTATATATTTTGTACCTTTATGTTGTTCCTGCGTATAGATAAATGTTTCTGTGTTTCTTAAATGATAAGTTTAGTTTCAGTGATATGCTGTTGCAATTCATTTAAACTAGATAATTTATAAGGTTGGGTTATAATGACCCTCCCTGTAGGGAGGGTGGTGTGTTTGTACTTTACTGCTGCCGACCGCTTGTTTGTCAGATTGTACATTCTATAAAAAAATAGGCGGGACCCATGCGTTAGGAGAGGGTTCTTATAACACCTCCCAATTTATATTGTATACACTTATGCTATGCAAAATCCTCTATATATATAATATATATATATATATATATATTATATATATATATATATATTATATATATAATATATATATATTATTATATATTTTTTAAATTTTAAGTTAGATTTTATTTTTCTATATTCATACCCCTAGGATGTGTAGACATGATAACCATAGCTATTTCTTTTGATAACCTTATGAAAAAAAAACAAAAAAAACAAAAAATATATATATATATTATATATAGTTTTGTAACTTAACAAAGAGGATAGAAATCTTAATAATATGCTTACCACAGCAACCGAACCCTATAAATAGGTTCTTAAAACAGCTTGCATCGTCGGTCTGATGTGTGTAACTGTGCCCCTGTTTGCAATCTTTAGATTATGACAATATAGCGGCAAGCTGCGAAAATGAGGCCTTTGGGCAGCCCTTGATTTGATTCCAGTGCCAACTGTCTCCCTCTCCAAGCTCGTCTGTATGAAATGTCAATCTTCATATCCAACTTCAAATCATGTATAAAGTCCTTTGGCTTATACACTCTTGTCGGATCTCCGAGCTTCGGGGATATTATTCTAGCCAATGTTTTTGTATATGCATTTCGGTGATTTGGATTGAATTTGATTTTTGAACATTTATGATTGTCGTTTAGTGAAGTGATTCTAAATCGGCAAGTTGGCCTCATATCGACGACACAGCTTATGTGCCAATCACATTCTGGTTGGACACACTTCACAGCGTATCTTGACGTACACGATCTAGAAACACAAAACTCATACCCTTCTTTTAAACATTTCAAACTTATCTCATACATGCACTCTTCCTTATCTTCAAACAGATGATGAACTTTTAAACCACCTTTATTCTTATATGGTGCGGTATAATCAAAAGTGGGTGGTTGGGGTTGGGTGGGCATACAGTTAAGACCAGTGCGGTGCATTTGGTGATCTAGATCTAAATTAACATCAGCGGTATGCATAGGGCAGTGTACGATTTATTGTGTGCTCTTGAGACGGCGTCGCCGAAACAAGACTTTTGAAAACTTCGGAGGTCGACTTCATTAACTATAGTCCTCTGGTCTCCACCGTTGTTGTAAGATAACCGTATTGCGTATGCATCGTTAACCTGAAACTTCTTCCATACATACTTCACAAGATTGCCAAAGTTGACGTCTTTTGGAAGTAAAACAGCAATCACATTCTCTTCATACCGTAAAAACACCTTCAACTTATCTGTTGTGCAAGAATTCATTTTGGTTTTTTTTTTTTTTTTTTTTTTTTTTTTTTTTTTTTTTTTAGGGGTTGTGTTGTATATGGTTAAGAATTATATATGCAAATTTAGTTGCCCAAAGTACAAATCTCTACACGCATACACAGTAAATTTGTTGCCCAAAATGAAATGCCAATAGTATGTGACTACAAGACTCTCATTGATTATGATTACACCTACCAAGTGGCATTAATTAAAGTTGATGTACTTGTGTGTACTGTAGCGCAATCAGCATGGCAAAATTAGACAACGTTTTAAATAAATGGGCAATTTTTAAAACTTTTGCAATTAAAAAATGGGCAACTTAAATTAGGCAACTTTGCAAAGAGGGGAAAAGTTCCTGCTGCTCTTGAGCAGACATTCTACTGCTTGTTACAAAGTTCCTGTGCTTGGCTATAATTTCGGCAGCTGATATGGTTCTTCTGATCGGTTTGTAAGTGGTGGAATCTACTGCTTGGTTTCAAAGGGTTTAAAAAGGTAAGTGGACCTCATAATTAGTCTCACGCGCTCATAAATCACGCTAATTCAATGTATAGCTAACTGATTGATACATAGCCAAATGATTGTTCAAAAATATTTCATGCATCCCACCATACACAGACACGAAACATTATTACTTCCAAATTAAAACACACTTAAAGTCACCATAGCATATGGTGGATTATAATTATAAAACCTTCAACAATTACTAAAAACAAACTAAAAAAATAAAAACACCGCCATCCGAAAGATCGCCAATCCTCTTTTCTAGATAATAGGGGCTTTGAAAACCCATCTTGCCGGTGTCCCTGGTTTTGAGGAACCACCACAATTTTGTTTACCCACCACATTTGCTGCTCATCCTATTAATTTTGCTGCACCGCGTCACTTTCAGCCATCTCCTCCTCTTGACTATGGACGGTTTCTTGGTTGGTTTTGTAGTTGTTAATGGCATGCAGAAATTAAAAATAAATAATAACAAAATAAAACAATACATACAAATAAAAGGAAACTGAAATGTTAATACACTTATGTTACTCGTATCCTCATTATAATGATGTTGATGAAATACAAATAGCCTCTGATTAGACCTACATGACGATGAAGTATAAAATAAAATAAATTAGATGTACTTGTGTGAAGTGTGAACTGTATCGCAACCTACAAGGCAAAATGTGGTAACGTTTTAAGAAATGGGCGCAATTTACAATAAACGAGCAAACTAAAAGTTTGGCAACTAAAAAATAGGCAACTTTATAAAATTGGGCAAAAATTAAAGTGGCTTTCCAAAAAAAAAATTAAAGTGGAAATATCAGTCTTTGAAAAGACAAGACAGTTTTACTTTATGTCTAATCCCACATGCAAGGTAGGCACTCCAGCTACAAGTTTTAGGCACGTGGCCAGACTCATAAGAGTCAGGCAACGTCACTGTTCACACGTGAAACTACAGTGTTTCCTCTTCTATAAAAGGTTATTACAACGAAAGAAGGCGCAACCAACCCCGAAACAATAAAGACATCTAACACACAGAAGAATGCTTTGTATCACAGCGATCAAAATCACGACCGTTTTAGAGAAGTTGAAGATGTTATCGATTTTTTACGACTGGTTCCTGAATAACAATATAAAGTTGCTTACCATATATTACAACCACGGTCTTCACTCAATGACAAAACGTCATTTGCTGATGATCATCATTTACATACTCGGTTATTCAAGCATGTACTCACACATTACGTGGGTTAGCAAGCAGCGTCAAGAGGGTCATCTCACGGGCCACACATGTTCTTAAATGACTATTAATAGCACTTAGTCGTTCTTAAATGACGACTAATAACCCTAAACCATAATGCTCTACAAATCTCACTCATCTAAACTCCCTTCCAGTGAAGTAGACTCTCGTTGGCCATCAATGGTCTCGTTGGCCATCAAGGCTCTCGTTCATTGTGGCATCACGAAAAGGGAGATAGATAATGAGAAGAGCCCACGTTGCTAGGGAGATACAGGGGCAATTCATTTCATAGAGTTGGACCCGATAAAGCTCAAAAGGCTCCTACAACATCAAGCAACAAAGGATTAAAATGATGCCTTCAATTATTTGTTGGCCACGACATGGAAAACTTGTAACCCTACTAAGTGGTGTATAGACTTCTTTTAAGCGACTTCTCACCCAAAACACCACATTATTTCGTAGTGTAACTATTTTATAAAAGATTGTTGTGTACTTTATTTTTAATTTCGTAGATTTTTTTTTTTCTGTTTTGTTCTTTTCTTTATGTTACTAGTTGTGTATTTATTTTTTAAAAATTAACGTTTGTTTCCATTTTATAAAAACGTTAGAATTATGGTTTGCAAAGTAGAAACAATAAATAAAGTAGATGACACATTATATATAGTTATGATTACAACCTGGAGGTTTTACGTGGCATTAAAAATAATATAAAATAAATTATATGTACTTGTGTTGGCATTGTACCAAATTTGGTAAAGGGACAATCGCATGACTACGATTACACCTACCATGTGGCAGTGAAATAAAATAAAGTTGAAGTACTATTGTGTACTGTATGATCGCAAACCTACATGGGAAAATTAGGCATCGTTTTTTAAATGGGCAAACTTACAATGGACGGTCAACTAAAACTGGGCAACATAAAAATGATGACTATACAAAGTGGGTAAATTGGTACTGCCAGTTAACATACATTCTACTACGCTAGGCTAAATGTTCTACTGCTTGGTTTAGTTGCTACATGGCCGCCATAAGCAAATTTTATACCGTCACTCGAAATAACAAACAATATGTGGTTTAAGTATCGACGTTTAATTGGTTTGTCTTTTTGTTGTACAAAAAATCAAAATTTTAAAGGACAACTTAAAAAGGGCCAAAACCTTTTTCAAATGGGCAACAAAAATGGGCAAAAAAAAAAGGATGGCTGGTAATCTTCCTTTTCTACGAGTGAACCCTTGCTCC